>JAFFZH010006895.1:0-19312 GCA_018420115.1 Euura saliciscinereae
GCAAAACGTCGTATTATTTTTTTTCATGATTTTGAATGATTTTTCCGAATAGTTGTAAAAACTCGTAAAACGCAAAGATAAATTGGAAAAACGACCGTTTCGAAAATTTATGAAAAAAAATACTAAGATAAAAAAAAGCAGAAGGTCGTAAGCGCCATTTTCTTATTTATTTTTCATGATTTTTTCAAATAGCTGTAAAAACTCGTAAAATGCAAAGATAAATTGAAAGAACGACCATTTAAAAAAATTCGATAAAAAATATTGGTAGTTAAAAGCAGAAGGTCGTAAGCGCCATTTTTTTTCATGATTTTTTCAAATAGCTGTAAAAACTCGCGAAACGCAAAGAAAAATCGAAATCGACAACCTTTCGAAAATTCATAGAAAAAAAAACCAAGGTCAAAGCAGAAGGACGTAATTAACGCCAAAAAAAAAAAAAAAATGGTGGTTACAACCTTCTGCTTTTAATTGACCCAATATTAAATTTCAACGTTTATGAACGAATCTTCAGGTTTTTTATATATATGACCTTATATTTGAATGACATGAGTGAAAAGACACGATGTAATCATGTATTGAGTATTTAAAAACAAAAAAAAATTCAGCTTGCTTGAGCTCGCATGGCGGGATGTGGATGTTACAGGCGGCTGCAGCAGCGGCGGCAGTGGCTTCTTCACCGCTACTTAAGACACCGTTGTCAACGTCGCAACAGGCCACGTAAGTTTTGTTGGGGACAAGTTTTTGTCGAGGTATTTCTGAAGAAAGACTTTTTGTTGAAGATTGTATCGATCGCTTTACATCGATTAATCGTGGCTCGTGCGCGACCACGTAGCCGTCCCACTGTGAAAGTTTTCGGAACAAAAAATTCAAAAGAATGATAAAATAGGGACGAACATGAAAAATAACTTTTTTTTTCTATCGAATTGATGGAATTGCTCATATAGATTTGAATGGCTTCCCAGTCGGAGTTTGCAAAATACTGCAAAATGCTCAAAGAAGCAGTCTCAACATATAATAATCATAGTCAAGTAATTCGGATGATGTTGGACAATTGGAAATGTAAGTTTCAAGTATTCTGCTGTGGAGCAAACCCGCGTTATGGATCTTCGTAAGTGTCGAGGGTACGATACGTATCGCACGAGAAATACAAATCACAATTGAATGGAACTTGACACATCCAAATAATTTATTTACAAACTAACAGTACACTACGAGTATACAGTGTGCAGCCGCCATCGAAAATTCAAGCATCGGCTTTGGGCTGGGGTTTTCCATTACATGGTCTAGCTTCTGGGTGCTTGTCGGTCAAAAAGCTTCTTAGTTCGCCGTGGTTAGCGAGCAATCGGATTTTGACCTTGTCTTGGTTCCTGAGGTACTCTTGACTAATGAGACGAATTTCCCAGGACTTGTGCTTCGTGTAAAATGGTGGGAACTTTTTCCTCTTCAAAACTACTCGATTGTTCATCACGTATTGGTTGAAGTCTAGTACTTCGTCGTGTTTTATTTCCTCCGGCTTCCTTACGACCGACGGTGACGCTACTACGAGCGGGAATTCACCATTCTCTTTCCTGATCTCAACTAGATGCAGTTTCTTCTCGTCAGCTAGTTGCGTGTGTGTTTTCTGCCCAAGTAAGAAAACGATAAGTAACAATTAAACGGTTCTTATTCTCCGAGATCCAAACTAGGCCCAATATTACCTGTTGTAGTAGCCCCACGAAGAAGGCTTTGATGATGTGCTGCAGATTAGTGGATCCCTCGATCCTGGCATACAGATCTTTGATCCCAATCACTTCGCAGCAAGTTTTAATCGCTCTGTGACACTTGAGCCCATAGCCCTCTGGCTTTTTGCTTACAAATATTCGAGTGTTTCCAAATTGCGTAAAAAAGTCGTGGTACACTGCGTCGAAAATGATTCAAGAATTAATTAAATTATAACGTATCATAGGAGATGTAATTCACAGATTCCAATCGAAACCAATAAGCAGTCTGTTACCCGTGTGATTGTTGTAAATGTCAATGTACAAGAGCCTCTGTCCAGCTCGGTTCTTGGCGTTCTTCAGAGCCGCTCTAGTCTCAACAGCTTTTCCGAGCCCAAATCCAGCCAGTCCATTTCCGTTACCAGTGACAACAAACACACTCATTCTCCTTTTTCGTCCCATGTTGCCGGTCATATTGAACACTGCCTTTGACTCTAAGCATTTGCTGTCGAACCCCTCAAAAGTTTCTGTAACATTCAATTGTCAAAATTTAGAAGGTCTGCAACGGCCGGTTTAATATCGAAGAATCGTTTTGTTTTACCTTCCCCTCTAGCATCCGGAGGCCCTACGCTTCGTCCTGGCAACTTTGCCCCAGACCAACCCCGGTCGAGTGGGTGAATCTTGAACGACCTTCGCCGACTGCTTTCTTCGCGCAGCTTCACCAGCTTAGAAACTCTGTCTGGATCTTCGGGCAGCTGCTCCTGCTGGACTAGCTCCTTGCCTCGTATTATTGGCGACGTAAGACCAGGCCATATCATGTTCGCTTGTCCAGCGCCAATGATTTGCCCTTTGTTCAAGTTCTTTATGAACCTCTTTCCGGCTCCTCTTCCTCGACCTCGTTTCCGACCCGCGTTACTCACGCTAGTAACACCCTTCCATAAATGCTCCGCAGAATCTTTAAAGTTAATACCATTGGGCTGTTTTTACGGAGGTTTTCTCAGAAATTGTTATTTATAGATTGAATTGAGTACTCAACGATGGATAAATTTGTCAACTGTTAGAATGTAGCGAGGGACTTACGTTTGTTGAAAAAGTTCGTGTATCGTACTGCGCAGGTCAAGGGAATTCGTGTTTTCAAAAGATTCTCATTCACCGTTGTAACGAAACTTCGCTTAGTAAGTTCGAGTGCTGAAAAAAAATTTGAGATTGAGGTTAGGTTATATCAGATTGAGGTTAGAGATTTTTAGAGGCTCTGCTTATCTCAGTATTGCAGGTGGAATAACAGAAGATAAATTGCTCGTGGTAATTACCATTGCTGTGAATGTGGGCTTGTTTAACGGCTTTTGCCACAGTTTCGTAGGCACGTAATATTCGAAACGCCATTTTCACGTTTGCCGGAACGCGAGGAATAACAGCTAGTACATAAGATTCAGTAATTTGTATTGAACCATGGATGATTGGCTCTGTTCTTGCTGTTCGATTGATAACCGATACACAGGACTTCAGGAAAAAATCTTGGAAATGATCAAATAACCTTACTTCGGTGTTCCTCAAGTTGTTCACACGACACACCGCGTCGTGCGATAACTTTTAGATAGTAGTGCACCCTGGTGTTCAGAATTTGGATTAGCTAGTCTTACGGTATAAAATAGAGTTCGTTTATGAAACGTCGGTAATATAGATTGCTCTGATGATAAATCACAGAACTTTAAGAATATACAGTGAATATTCGTCATCTGCAGGACAGCATTGGTCGCAATTGATTAATCTATAATATAATAATTAAACAAAATTTCTTGTGTGTGTCGGTAACGTAGACCACTGTGAAATGCTTTCTGAGTGTCGGTAAATAGTTCGCTGTGACATGCTTTTCCTGCAGATCGCCACCGAACTGAGTATTGATATGAGATTAAACGCGAGTTACTGGTTTAATGTAAGCAATACTAAATAATATTTTCAGAAATAAGGATAAATAGTTTGTTGGCAACAAAGATTTCTGTAATTTCCGAGTGCGGGGTCTTTCACCACGGAGACTTAGTCTCCGTGTCTTTCACGTCATACCTGGACACAGTAGTGGTTGTTGAAATACCGTTTCGGACTCGAATTCACTTTTTAACCGACTTCAAAAAAGGAGGAGGTACTCAATTCGGTTGTATTTTTTTTTCATGTTTGTTACCCCATAACTCCGTCATTTATCAACCGATTTGGAAAATGCTTTTTTTATTCGAAAGGGTATACTTTCAGATTGGTCCCATATAAATTTCATCGAAGTCGGCTAAGTAGTTTGGTTTTGAAGTCGGTTTTTTTGTCACTCGTGACGCTTGTTGTCGTGTTTTGTCAACATGAATACGTAGAAACGTTAATATTGAACCGAAATACACAAAAAATAACCCTCAGTCGAAAAACGTGTCTATCGCTTGATTCACAGAATCTCAATCACATCTCGATTTATCTATAAGGATTTCGTTTCTCTAAAAATTGGAAGGCTTAGGATATATTCTACAACCAAAATTGCAACTGCACCCACAGAGATCATCGAAGTTGTCGAGCCAAGAGTAGACAAATATGTTTTTGACTTTGAGCGAGTATGTACGCCACCGGCCGTGGTTTATGATTTTGATAATTGACGAAATGATAATTATTAATTGAAACAATTGAAATTAATTAATCTCGACCAAATCCCGCATTCTTTACCTCTTTCATTCTTTTCTCCTCGTCAATTATTACATGTAAGTATATTCCCGCATGCATCCCGCTGAAACTATTGCACGAAAAAGTTAAAGCAGCAATCAATAATGATAATAACAATGATAATAATAATAATAATAATTAATAACAATAATAAAAGTAATGAAATTCTGAGAGTCCATGAAATTTTTGCATCACTCTTACAGCCCCCCACGGCCCATCAAGTTGGTTGTTGACAGTTCGCCTGTTTATATTGCACAAAATGAATTGACTAACAAGAAAAAATACACAAAAACGTAACTTTGTATAAATAACACAAATAACAATGCAGAATAAGTTCTTCCCTTGAAAATAATAATGAAAAATGAAAAAAAAACATCTCAACAAAGGAACCGCTGGACACTCTGAAACTGTTCAGAATTTTTCATAAACAACGAGTCATAAATTTGCACAAATTTGAAAGTGATTCTCATATCGACAATATTAGGTACTTCGGGATAAGATAAAAATCAGAAAAAAATCAACCACAATCAAGACGATCAAAGTATTAACTTTGAATAATAATACTGCCCAAAAGTCATCAATAAATTGTTTAAACAAAACATTGTTTAACAAATTTTCTGGTAACATTATTTTTTTTTCTCATCTCAAATGAATGCCCTAATTTTTCTGAATACACATGAATTTTTTGAGAATTTTGTCACTACTTTGAAATTTCCGTTTTCGAAAATTTCCAAATTTTGAAAAATGGAAAAAAAGTCTGTATTTTGGATATGTTTTTGTGAAAACGATGTAGATTACACTTCCGAAGTTGCCGGAGCGTGGAACAAATAGTTTCGTAAATACAGCCTTTACAAATTTTCGAAAACAGAAATTTCAAAATAGTGACAAAATTCTTGAAAAAATGCATGTGTTCAGAAAAATTAGGGCATTTATTTGAGATAAAAAAAAATAACGTTACCAGAGAATTTGTTAAACAATGTTTTGTTTAAACTATTTATTGATAACTTTCGGGCATGATTATTATTCAAATTGATTTTTTCCCGATTTTCATCTTATCATAAAGTACTCAATTTGCCGACGAGAACCATTTTTGGTTGAGATTGTACGGCCAATACATCCTTAACAAATATCCCTTGTTCTAGCATTTTTTGTGCATTATGTTCTGAGAATGTTGTCTTCCGTTGCATTTGAATCATTTGCAATAAAGTTTTTCAAAAAATCTGACTAAAATTGACTCAGAATGCAGGCCTATCCGGACCCACTCACCCAGTGGTGCTCAACCAGCGTAACGTTTTCGTGTGACACATTTTCGTGACATTGGTTATCTGGACCCTTATACTACACCAGTGGTGCACTATTACCCTGAAAACGGAAGCATTGTCAATGCTCATAATAAGCAACGTTGTAGTGGGTAATTTTGAGCAAAACGCTCTACTGTAGCATGTAACATACCCACGCTTCGATGTTATCACTAAACATAACTAGATATTTTCATAGATTCGATCATCGTTTTCCACCCACAATCCAACCATTGTGCAGTCTGCACAAGAGTGTATAATACCGCAGGTACTCGAGTTGGATTTCTATTTCACCTTCAGATGTAGGCATGTAGGTGTGTGGGTCAGGGTCAGGACTTTACCAGGACTCCCAGTACCGTTACGTAGCTTGCGGTAAGTGTTCAGGGGTGGGTACAGTCGGGTTCAACATTTCGAGCGCAGTGCCCCGCAAGCGAGGGAAGCGTTCGACCGTGAATTTCCTATAATCCGTAGAAGCGCGAAGTCAGGCGTTTCGAGCTCCGTGCAGTCAAAATTTACTGGCGTTATCCTCTCGTGCCTGCAGGGGAAGTCGAGGCGCGTCCGAGTCCGCGCAGCCGTAAATTTTTCGCGGGGTTGTACTCCGGGACCTCAGCCTCGTATCGGGTTAGGCAAGACTCGTGGGTGGCCATGGCGATGATCCGTGGATCCCGCCTCCTCGCAGGCGCAGCTGGTTGGCCATTGGCGACCTGAACATCCCCGAGAACAGCCCTGCTTCTACTCCAAGCCTATTATGAAGGGGCACCCAGGGGCGGAGAGGGTGTCCCCTCGAGTAAGGGGCCAATGCTCTCCTCCGTGGGGCAGGATTGGCGAGAGTGGGAAGTGGTGGGGAGAGCCAGGGAGCACCTCTCCAACGAGAAGGACCTCTCCCGGGTTCGGGTTTTGCGGAAGGGGACAACTCGACTCTTGCTACCAGGCACTTCTCGGTAGTGGGTACTCATCGCATCATCTACTGGTTCGCGAAGCTGGGCTGGGCCGAGCGAACGACCTGCGACGGTCGAGTGGTTCTAAGCGGTTGTGAGGAGTCGTGAGGACTCTCCACGGAGCCCAACAGTCCTCCATTCATCTATCCATCCGACCATAGGACCATCCATCCATAGCACTGCTCCGGCGAACGTATATCCTCGGCTGAGAGCAAAGTTGAGTCTACGTCTACCACACGTCCAACCGAGTCCAAGGACTAAAAGACTCGACAGGAGTTTTCAGTCGGCCGCCGGCCGGCCGCCGGCCACTCCTCGCCACCAAAACGCGAGTGACGGATCGAAGTGGTGCCCTTTTGGATTTTTAACGAAACCGACCGAAGTGCTTGCAATGCTATCGACGAATGGATTTCGTGGCTCGACGACCATGGACGGCCGACTTTGGAACGGCGAAGAATGCCACCTGCTGACAATCGAACGATGATCGGATGACAGGTGCGAATACTGTAATTTGAACCAAGAAGTGACTTGACAGTGCGCGTGCGAAACCGAGATGTGGACCGTGTCGATGTTCGTTTAGTGTACGTCCAAGAGGTGACCTCAAAACCATTTGTCCGGGTAAACAGTTCTCGCGAGTAAAAGTGTTCGGAAATGAGCGGTGGAAGTGGAGGCGGCGGTGGCGGTGGCCAGGGAAACAATAACGCGGGATCTTACCACCAGCATCATCAGCAGCAAACGCAGCTGGAACAGGCCGGCCTTTTGCCGGACCTAAACGGCGTTGATCTGGCGATGAGCCTGTCCCCCAAACAGCACCAATCGCATGTTCAAGCCGGCGGCGGTGCCCACACCACACCCTTCAGTGTAACGGACATACTCAGCCCCATAGAGGAATCATATCGAAAGTTGGAACTAGCAGCCGCAGCGGCGGCAGTAGGAGTCGGAGTCGTAACACATCCTCAAGGTTCTCCGTACGCTAACGCTTGCGGAGGTAGAGTCGGCGGAAACGCCGGAAGTTCGAGTGCGAGTAGCGGAAGTCCTCCGCTCCACGGAGGGTCGACACCTGGTGGTTCAACCCCAGGTCCACCTTTGGGAGGTTCGGGTGGTAACGGTGGCATGGGAGCGATGGGTAATCCATACGCAACGATGCAACTCACTTCGCAGTACCAGTATTGTGCCGCGGAATTATCACCCTATCACCATGCGGGGGCCGGGGTCGGCGGCGGTGCCAACGCCTCGGACCCCATGAGATCTTCCCATCATCATCCCTGGTACGCCCCGGCGCCCCCGGCTACCAACGACCCGCGCTTCGCTAGTGAGTACCACTTCTCTGATTTTTATCAATCTAATTCCACCACTCAAAATCACCGTCGTCTGCAACGCGTGTCGCGGTGGCACATAATTGAGGAAAGTCATTTCGCGGTGGGATGATCCAATCGTTGGTGGCCATTCAGTGGTGAAAATGTAATACGACATAACTCTT
This sequence comes from Euura saliciscinereae, assembly GCA_018420115.1. Lineage (NCBI taxonomy): Eukaryota > Metazoa > Arthropoda > Insecta > Hymenoptera > Tenthredinidae > Euura > Euura saliciscinereae. The sequence goes on from JAFFZH010006895.1 coordinate 8,099, forward strand.
CAAGTAAAAGTCGCCAACCATTACTAGATCTGTCAGTGATTTCAGTAATGCTGCCAACCATATTCATAATCTTCATATGGTCGCAGTCTTACCTGTGGCGGTCGATACCACAATTTTTAAATAATTCTATCGGTATACATTTTCCAAGAAAACTTGGTGCAGAATATAGGCAACGGTCAGAGCAATACTTTTGGTCTGTTGAGCATTCTATGCAGCCACATGAGTGGTTGCGAAGTATTTAGTTAAAGACGCAAACTCGAGCATTTAGAATTCCGTAGTAGACCTCAAATCCTCTGAAATTCTTGGTGAATTCCAAGCGGTGGCGCGGTCCCGCCGTGGATCGGATGTTCTAAAGGTTTCACATGTGAGTTAATTTTTCCTTTCTCAGCGCTGAATCGCTCTGTTAACTATCCATTGCCGGTTTCCATTCGTGAGCTTGCAATCGGTTTTTACTAATACTGAAATTACCTTTCGTCTCAGTTTAGCGAATGGTATATCAAATTCATTTGAATGAAGATCGTTGATGATGGCGCAGACTGCTTCTCACCAATGCCAAAAATATGTACCGTAGGTTTAATTTCATGTAGTTTGCTTGAATAATTATTGTATACAAAGAGCTAAGTTGAGGGACAGGTATAGCTCAATACTCGATTACGAAAAACAAACAAAATAGAGACTCGAATGCGCCACGTTTTGACGTCAGACTTTAAGCAAATCTCCATAATTTATGCTCTTCAGCCTCCGCACTCAATGTCTTCGAAACATCACCCAACAGCTATGAGAGACGTCGAACACCAAATGTAAATAGAACGTAGCTTCCACAATGTTCATAGCTCCTTAAAAAAAATCAAATTTTTTTTTAGGGTACATAAATGATGAGTACCTATCATAATTACTTAGCTTACTATTGTGCTATAGCGTATAGCCCAATATCGTGAGATTAGATTTCAAGATACCATAATTGAAACTTACCTCTGACAGCTTCTACTGCTTGTGATAAGAACAATTAGAGTTTTTTTTAAACACATGATCTCTGAAGCAGGGAAACTGGATTCAGACCAACGAACTATGAATAGTGACTGAAACTGACAATAAAATCTCAATGTATCAAAATCATTGTATTTCTCAAATCCGACCCAGACAACACTGGATGTTTTGGGGCGTACAGGGGATGTCCTCAGGATCTGACGTCTGTGGACGTCTTGTGTTATCTGGGGAAGAGCCTGCAGTAGTATCGTTTCCATGGAATATTTTCCTCGGACTGGTAGTAATTGACAATCCAACTGTCTACCTATGAACTATTTTGATACAGTGCACATAGATGAACTCCAACTGTGAGCGTAATGACCCTCCACAGATGAATTACAATTAGTTTCCACATTAACAATCCTACAATTTTCTTATTTTCACGTCACACCAACGGTTTGGGAAGTCTCAAAGACTTCGTGGTGTTATTTTCGCCCAGATAACCAGATCTTGGATTGCGCCATGGTGTACCGAACATCAATATCAAAACATGATGGTATGCTTGCATGCATGAGCTCGCGGTCAAAACAGTGAGGAAACAGACTAGACTGCAGACTGCCATCTGATATTGGTGTTACACCTTGGCGGTGAAATGTTACAATCGAAGACCTTGTTATCTGGCCCTTATCAGCCCGAGTTATAGGGTTTAGATTTCAGTTCTTTTTCTCCAAGTCCCCAAAATAAACTGCTGGGCGATTACCCCGAAACGTGACAATCGTCAATTGAATTGCGAGGCTTTTAGAGCTATACTCAATCGTGGCGTGCGTCAACCGGGGCGATTGGGGTTGAGAGGCGGGAACCAAAACGAATTTGGACGCGAGTGTGTGTGCAGAACGAGGGCGAAACTTGCCGATTGAATTTTTCAAGATGTGCCTCGGACATGGTATCCGCGTCTTATACTGCCCCTCACCCCTCATCTCTTTACGTTCTTCCGTCCATTTCTTCTGTGAGGAAAGCCCCGTGAGTTTTTATTTGCTTAGCTAAAATCCATCCCGATGTCCAGTCCCACGATTTGTCATATCCTCACGTCGCAAGCATTCACCCTCTGCATCACGGAACGTGAACCCTCAAACGACTATCGACGTCAACGAAAAGTAAAACTTTCACGATTTATGAAGCAGACACGAACCTGCAATTTCCTACACCCTGTGATCGGTCATTCGACACACCTTCGTGACTACGAGGGTCAGCTGGTCAAGAGCACATTGTCTCGAGCCCACATCTAACGAGGCCCCACGCGTCCTAAAGAATTTCAGAGGACTGTATATCGACTCAACGATCATTACGTCATGACTCTGTATATTCAACAGGGCGTCGGAAACTGCCTCTGATCGTTTTAACGCAAGACTGACCGGTTCCAGACCAAATATCTGGCAGTGCTGAGTTGATGCAGATGTAGAACATAAATTCCCGCGAATAGTTAGCTTATGTTCGAGACCGTGAAAGAAATTCCTTCCAATTTAGGAGCACATTTTTGTTTCAAATTAATTTGAATCCGTTGACCAGACCTCCCGGACTGCAGACGTCATGACGAAGCACCCTGTCTCCCACCCAGCATCCCTAAATGACGCCTTTGTCCGGCTGTCTCTTGATTCTCTCGGGTTCTCTCGGGTCTGTCGGAGGAAAAAGGCTCCTGAAAACCCGTCCGTCGGTGTTTCTTGGCCGCACGTCAGCGACGGCGGAGGCGTCTTCGATCCGGTAGCTCAAGGGTCGACTCGAGATATCTCAGAAGGCTCTTCCTGCCTCCTCGAGTTTAATGTTTTGCATTCACTCGCTTATAATACTTCAGCATTCTTGTTGGTTATTTCAAAATACCTACCCATCTATCCTTTCCACAGGATGAATATAGTTTTCAAGAGAGTAATTTAATCCTCCATCAGCGCTCCTACCGCAATACGACATTATACACTTTGTGACAATTTTTCAAGTCATGCGTTACAGTCTTTGATCCTAGGCTTTGTTCGATAACGTACGTGGGCTGCGTCGCGGAGAGCCATTAGGGCGGATGTCAACGTTGTTGAAGTAAAGCTCTTCGGATACGTATTATACTGGATAGGGATATACCCGTGACTGAGGGTGGCGTTTAATACCTATATTAAGCCAGGTTTGCTTTCGGTCTCGAGAAACAACAAGGGGTAGTACCTTCTTCCACGCAGGACACTTAATCTTCTGTGGGAAGATGAAATCAAAATAGTACTCTTCATTTTCTTCCAATCAAGATAGAAAGATGAATAACTTGCGATTGTGTGCCCAATTTTCATATTTTATCCAATTTATTCTTGAATTGTTTACAGTTTCACGTTTGATGGGAGCAGCAGCGGCGGGCGCGGGTTCCAACATGGCAGGATGTTCGGTGGGTCAGTCCATGGGGGACATGAGCAAGTCTTCCGGGATGGGCGTCGGCGTTGGGGTCGGAATGGGCGTCGGTGCGATGCAATTTCCTCTGGCCCAAAGACGGAAACGACGCGTTCTTTTTACCCAGGCGCAAGTTTACGAGCTTGAGAGAAGATTTAAGCAACAAAAATACCTCAGCGCGCCGGAAAGAGAACATCTCGCGTCGCTGATTCATCTGACGCCAACTCAGGTATGTGTGTCACTATAAATTTATCAAAACCTGAGAGAGTGAGGCGTATATGCTCTGAAGCATATCAGACGCGTTCCCATACTGAGGACTTTGCAATGAATTCTTATTGGAACAATTAATCTTACGAGTCGGTGGGTTTCATTGAACGGTATGGGGTGACTTGCGAGAACCAATTGCATATGAAAAAGAACAATACGGTCTGGAAGGTATTCGTGCTTTATCGTCTCGTTACAAATGCTGCGAAGGACTCTGTTCCTACCACGATGGAAACTTCGGTAGTCGTGTTCATGAATCATGAGTATAATGAAACTGACGCTATGGAATACTGAACTTCGTAAAATTATGCCTCATTGGAACACCATCTATGGGATACTATGATGCATGGTTACGTTGTGTCCCTGTTGGATTTGGTCGCACTGTCGCAAATGGGCGAATCTATGGTACTGCGACATGACCGTAGTCTGACAACAATAAATAATTGTTGTCGCCTTCATTGCTGGCATCCTGTACTCCCGACATTCCCGCTCCCCTTTCTGTCTGTGGTTCAAACCTACATTCCCATGTGTGTCTCTCTACCCTTTCCCTCTTTTTCTCTCAGTCTCTTTGTCTTTCTCTCTTTTTATTTCGTGTGCGACCCTTTTGCGGTATAATATATTCTCAGCGAGTAAACTCCGCGGATCTAATACGCGAATGACGTATCAGACGACTCAAGTATCAAACCACGATAACAAGCTTCGTAACTGCCTGCAATGCAGCGATTCAAACTTTGGTCAAATTCTGCTGTCCGTATTGTGTTATAGCTTTTGGATACAGCCTACCCAGCAAACTTCTGGTTTCAAACACGCTCTGGGAAGGTGGAAAAATTGTGTCTCGTGAAATTCAAACGGAAATATCGGACCAGCTGACCAGCATGGCAGGCACTGGAACGCGTAGTTGTTACCTAGGTGACAATTGATTGGAATATTTCAACGACTGCATGTCCTTCGATTTCGTACCCCTTACCGTGTAGATGTAGATACAGGAGTATGGGTGTTATAGTATAGTCGCGAAGAGCTCGTTTGGGGTTATTTGTCGTTGGAAAGTTGAAGTGCTGGCTGGACGCCCTCACAGCAGCCCCGAGGCCCATTCACGGATCGTCAAAACGCGAGTACCATGGTTGATGGTATGGTTCGTAGTCCATACCACCGACGAACCTCGTTATTCAAAATTACGCCCGAGCACCGTTCGCGCTCGCGCCATTGTAGCTGCCACGGAAGTCGTCGGTGCGCTTGATTGCTGCAATCAGACTCACTTCTTCTTTCGAGCAACGCTTTACAACCGATGCATGAGTACGCGCCGTACACGTACGGCACATACACAAAATTGTCCAAGAATGCCAAGAAAATGTTTAAAAAAATACATACATACCTAGGTATGATTTCGATGCTAATACAAATGTACACGTGTGGCAGGTCTACATATGGGAGGGGTGGCGCGGCATCTGGGTGGCTGTGGCAACAGTAACAATTCGAACAACAATAATAATCATAATAATAATAATAATAACAACATCCAGGACAATAACAAAGCGAAGTGGGCTGGCGGTAACAATGAACCTACTGCACTTAAAGTAACAATGCGAAAATAAAATGGAGGGTCGCATCTGTGTCCCGCGTGCATGGCGTGCCCTGCAGCATAACCATACGTTGTAGTTTCGTTTTGCGAGATCCCTTTGCATGTTACACAGTAGCCATCGTACAGAATATAGAAAATTGTCTTTCATAACGGAGCCAATTTTACGCCAACTTCTTTTAAAAAAAACAATCACTCCACGATGAATACCATTAATAATAATAGGTCTCTGAGCCATTTTATCGGATAGATATTTATAACTACCACTTTGATCTTGGATTGGGACTTCAAGATGTGAAAGAACGGGTGGTTTGTGTATAGACTGCCATCAATCCGAGCGGCGGAATGGTTGGAAACTTCTGTCTAACTTGAAAAAAAAAGTGAAACGAAAACTCTAGAGTTACACTCTCTACATTTTTTGGAGTGAAAACATCGAAACTTGCATGAAGGATTAACTTTTTTATAATTTAACAGTGAAATATCTCTCGCCGGGCCGATTGTAATGAAGAAATCAGTCTGAGGAAGACCGTAATTTCATTTGATTTGAGTTGCTCTGTTTTGACCAGAGTGATTATATATAGTCAGTCAAGCGGAGTGGATTCTCATTGCAAAAAATTAGGAGAGCGCGATTTGTATACAAGTTGCAGATCTGAATCATCGGAAGAACGGATAACAATTTTTTGAATACCCCTCTAATATAGTTAGACAAAGGTGTATATCGGAACAATGGGATCAGATTATGACGTAATGTAGGAAAGATTCAGTATCCGTAACGTGTCGTGATTGGTAAACAGTATTAAAGCTTGAATCTTTGTTCACGCGTCTAAATTTGAAAGGAATAAAACGCCGTGACAGAGGGAGAGAGAATAAGGGAAGAAAAGTGGGAGAGGGAGAGCCATCGGGGGTATATTTGTACAGGGAGGGAAGGAGGGAGGTTCGGTTGAACCCGTCGTCATACTGGGGTTGCCTGAGCACACAAAGTTATTTTGGCACATCGTTCCGTCACTACTACTAGTTTTGCAAACGCGGTTATATATACATATACGTACGAAACTGCAGACGCATACCCCTTACGGAGTCCCGGAGGAACAGAGCCGGCTCACGAGATCGAGGTACGACCTCCCCCCTTTCACAATAATCATAATAATGGGTTTGCACAACGTCCCCTCGAAATTCGGCCGCGATCTTTGGGGCGCTGATAGCAAACGCCGGTGCAGTAGGGGGGAAACTAGGTAATTCTTTGAGGAACCGCAGAGCTTTAGGCGTCTCGTGCTCAGAATTTGCAAAAAAAAAAGAGTTTTTTGATGATGCTTTTGTGGGATTTAATGGAATTTGATTTTTATGAAATTCGTACAGTTAGTTATCAACAGCCTTTGCTGTCAAAATACGAACTGGAAACAGACGAGAGACAGGGGATTCATACACAGTCAGTTTTCGTTTTCCAATAATTCTCGAATGACAAGTACATATGGACTATATCACGTCAGTAACGGTCTTTGCGCGGGTAAAAGACGGGGACGGCATAAATTTTCCGGAAATTGAAAGCGGTGGCGCGAGATGAAATGAGCGTGCGTTAAAAGAGACGCGGTATGATGCGTACGGTAGCCTCTTTGCTTCAGCAATGTATGCACCCTTGCGTTCTGAAAAGCGTGCAAAGTCGTGGAGTGCAGGAATTCAACGGTGCATCAGGTACCAGCTGTAATCTGCATAGTGGGCGAGGTGCACGGGAGGATGTAATTATCGCTGGCCACATGTAGGTGCATTATTTCACAGGCCTGAGGCGTGCGTAAAAAATTTTCCCCTTCATTGACGATCATTATACGTAGGGCCGTTTTGCTTCCAACAAGAGAACAACGTCTGTTGTCATTTAGCTGTCAGATTCTTTTACCAATAGATTTTCACCAACCTTTGCAAAATTAATTGGAGCTTCGAGCCCAAGAATCTCAGCACAAAGAATGCGTATACTCGAGGGAATCGACGAAGACCATAATTCTCCGTTTGTTACTATACGGAAATGTCTCTCGGCTTCCGTAATCGGCAAGTCATCACCGGCTTCGTGGCGTTCTGTTAAAACAACACGAGGCCACGTGGGGGGCTCCAGGGACGGAGGGGTCCGCCGGAGGTACCACTTAGCAAGGTCAACAGACGCCAATTAACAACCCCTAATCATAATTTAATATTTCTACGAGAATATAATTATTCTAATCCGACAATGAGTCGCAGGTTGTAGTACACAGCGAATCAGCAACGTCAGAAAGCAACTGAATTCTAGTATTAATAAGTATTTCTTCCTAGTTTCGTTTCGCAGGTCAAGTGAAAATTGGTCAATTAATTGGGGGTTTCGATTGCTGCATGATAAGCGAGGCTGTAATTTCTGGATAACCCCTAATTCACCCTTCCAATTCGGTTAGACTAACTCAATCAATTGTCCGTTCACTCACCCTGTCACCTCACAAACACCCCTTGTCGAACACAACTAGAACTCGGGGTGTCCCCTCCGATCCCGCCCTTGGCGATCCCTCCGCAAAGCGATCCTACAGATTCATTGCGTTTTGACAGAGAAACGTGATCATAACCCAATTTCCCGCTGAACCACGAGCTACATTCGGCTCAATAATCAAAATCAATATCATGGTCCGAAAATCGTGATTGGCCCTATTAAAAATCAATCGTAACAAGTCAAGTTCTTTCTCTGGTGGAGGAGAAAGGAATACGTATCAAGTGTCCTGAGCCAAGTGGTGCCCGTTTAAAATATCGCGATGAACGGGGTCTGATTTGTCAACAGCTTTTTTTCTAAAGCACTCCATTATCAAGTCGCGAGTCAATTACTGGGCTATCCGCTTATCAAAAGTAATCCTAAAGCCGTTTTTAAGTAAACTCTGGAACCCGGTTCTCCTCGTCCTCTCGTCAGCGGCTCCAGCCTCCAGGGTAAACAGCAGCTTTGCTGACGAGGGCGCGAGCTACCTGACTGTTAGAAAATTCTTCATAAAGACTCCGCAGAGTCTGTCACAGATCACTGTGGGACACGGGCTCGTTGTGTGTATAATACACGTTTAATGCTTCCTTGTGCTCTTCTGCAGGTTCCGTAAGTAGGTATAGTCAGCATCATGCTTTCGACGGAGCCTTCTTCGGGTTCAGAAACGGGCGCGTGTTTACACACCACATTGCTCGGCCAGTGGATGGACAAACGGAGAAACGGACAGACGGTCGTCTATGGCTTGAAATAACACGTGGTCCGCACTGCTACTTCACGGACGTTTTCTCTCCTCGTCATCTTTCACCTCCACCTCAATTTCCTCTGCCTCACTCCATTCCGGAGACTCCCAAGCACCGCAGCTCTGCACGAAGTACTATACATTTCTCTCCAACAAATACAATCTCTCTATTTCGTTCAGGGATTCTCACGTATTTCCAATCCTGCGGGGCGCATTTATGTCCTCACTTCTTTTACTAGATTCAGAGAAAACTCATGACGGGTTCGCTTTTGAGTGATAACCATGGCATTGATTGAGATCAAGGTCCAAGAAACATTCAAGCAACAGTCAGCAATTTTATTTCCACACCGTGATGTGAGATTATCGGAAAAACTTGGACACCCTGCATTGTGTGGATGAAGATTTGAAGCATGAAAGTGCTAGCCCTTCTTTCGGGGGATTCAAATTTGAGTTTTGATTCACTGAAGTAATATCGTAAATCCGATGAACATATGGGTCGAAGTGCTCAGCAGTACGTGTATTACCGTAGAAGGGAAGCCACAGGGTTCCATTGTAGTTCCCACCGCACGGAGGTTATCTCGCCCACGGTTAATATAGCACGAATTACACGCGCGAACCACGATCGCTCACTTGTCTTACGGACCGATAAACGGCAATGCCTTGCCACACAGATGTGGCACAAAGCCGTGTGTTTTTGGCTCAAGTGGTTTTGCAGCATTCTGTAGAATCTGGGCGGAGCTTCGGAGTAACATGTTGCCAGTTACATCATAGGCTGCAGAATTACGTGCTGAAGCCTCCGCACACGTGGCCACTTGACCATTTTACGAACTCATCCATGTTGCGTTATTGCATGTAGCATGCCCCCTGCGTAACCGTCCAGTCCACAACTAAACATATGGGTTACTGTTTCGTCGCTTAGACCACAATGAGCTGTACGCCGTAGGTCTGCTATAGGGGATGGATGATCACGCATCGGAATCACTGCAGGGAACTGGTCTCACGGTTCCAGTCAGCTTCTCAGTGGATGAAATGGTATCTCTTGCACAGTGCAGAAGAGGAAATACCACTTCATTTATTCTTATTTTGGAAATGCTTCGTTTCTCAACCTGCAGCGCGTTGATAAGTGGCACTTGAAAAAACAAGAGAAAGGTGAACGGTGGAGCCCGGTGGGACCGTTTAACGCGGATTATGGGATTAGGTTCTCCGAGTCGTTCGAAAATTGTCTGTGACCAGAATCGGATTTTGGCGCGCCTACGAAAACACGATCTCTCGCATAAGGGATACCTGCGCAGCTGCAGTGTTGGCAATAGCATATTTCTGGACCAATATTCAACTCATTGTTTATACCAAAATGGAATTGGGGAAACTACAATTGTGTACACGTAGGATTACCTGTCATATCCAGAACTGCGTAATCAACAACGGTATATCTTCTGCTTCCAGGTGAAAATATGGTTCCAGAATCACCGGTACAAGTGCAAACGACAGGCTAAAGAGAAAGCGATGGCGGAACAGAACGCACAAAACCAGGTAAGAGTCTAGAGTCTAGATTTACAATTTTCAACGATATTTATGTGGCATGCGCGTAAAGTAACTGTTTTCGGACGAGGTTGTGTCTTCGAGTCGAATTCACGTTCCCCCATGTGTATTTCGCGGATACAGAATCACAAAAAGACGCGTTGCATCAACGGATAGCGTGGAGGGTCGAAACAAGACATTAGAATTCGGAGCGTGCCGTGTCTTGATCTACCGTGTGGCGTATGCATCGACGAATGTCTCTGAAATACAAAAGTTCCTGGCAGCCCGTATAAGTGCTTTGATCAACAAAGATACAGGAGACAGATCTCGTAGATATTACAATTTCGATGTATGCAGGATCACGTAATCGCTCGTTCTTCACGCATTACCATAAAATCTAACCAGAATTCACGGAGGGACTTGAGTGCCGTTGAATTTATAGCAAAATATATCGATCTATAGAAAAAAACATCCATCGACAATCAGTCTACTGTATGTTTGGGTCTCGATAATTTTACGTTCTTAGCATCAAGATAAATTCTGAGGGTTAAACAAGGAGTAGATATCTCAACGACAATCTCACACATAATATCAATACCAAAAGTGAATTGATGCATCGAGAAACCCCGAGATAGGGGATGACAGGAGCTCGGTATAAGAGGAGCTAGGGATTTCACCGGGCGCTTACGGACTTCGTATTTGTGAATTGTGGGGGCTCCCCGGCCTGCTAACGAGGGAATTATAGAGTGGTGCGCTCGACGAAGCGTGCGAGGCCGATGTAGATGGAGATCGTTGAGTGTAGGTTAATATTGAATGGTGTTTGCCGCTAGCTAGTCGTTCGCAAACACTGTTTTGTTATGCCAGTATTGTTACCAGTCGTTTAAGATCTTAATCTCTGTTTAGGGTATAGGGCAAATTTTATACCACTTACGGACAATTTTCTGTAACAATGATACTATTTCACTCATTTTTTTTCTTCTTCTCTCTCTTCATCCCTCAGACTCAAAAACACTGGAGGGACTTTGGACGCACGTTGCGTACTTGCGTAGCATTTTTTCGAATAAAATTTATGAAATATGGGCGTCGAAGTATACTGGGTTCGTTAATATAAGTAGTGGAAACCCTGTGATCTTTATAGGACCGACTAAACAAGAATAACAAAGTAAAGAAATTGTAAAAACCTAACCTAACCTAACTATAGCCGTTAACCTAACCTAACCTAACCTAACCTAAGTATAGCCGTTAACCTAACCTAACCTA
>JAFFZH010006895.1:19322-32876 GCA_018420115.1 Euura saliciscinereae
TAACCTAACCTAACCTAAGTATAGCCGTTAACCTAACCTAACCTAACCTAACAATAGCTGAAAAGCTCCGATTTACCTTGTGTGAGTAAAATACGGTGAATAATACAGTTGCAGAGTCGCATATCTGAATACTATCGCGTAGTATCAGTGGGGCAAACCGTAGTGCCGAGATTTTCTCGTTTTATAATTTTCTTTTTTCTTTCCTCTGGATATTTTTTTATTCTTTCATTTATTTCTTTCTTTTTTTTTCACTTTATTTTATTTCCCCCTCGCGGCGGTAAAAAATCTCAAGTACCCGGAGCAAGCGAACGTTCGTCGGTTCTCCCCCTGATGCCCGCTTCACCCCTCGGTCTCGAAACGCGAGGCTGGAGAGGGCAGGTCGCCATCTTGCCAGGGGTACAGTCAACCCCAGCACCTGGTACTGGGTGCCCGAGAAAGTACAGACCGGAATTTATTCCACAGTACTTTCAGACGGTTTAATATATTTTTTTTATTCTCATTGTCACTGGAGAATCGCTTCTGAGAGCAAGGCTTGGTGGGTTTCCGAGGATTTCGTTTTTGAAACACAACCCGACGACATTTTGTCCAGCGATGTGCGACATCTATTCCGCGGACTGAACTCTAGGGGCCTTGGCGTAAATGTTCATATTATTTCCGGTCTTGGGTTATACACGTTACATTTATACCAGGAGCACTACGATTTTTACGGTTTTCATACCGACCCTCGAGCTCCTTTTGAATTATAGGAGGACGGATAGATGCGAAGTGTATGAGCTTCGTAAACGTAAATTATACACGACTGCTTTCTCACTCAAAGTGCAATAGCGGAATAATTCCTGGCTCGCAACATGCTCGTTTAATTAACTTTTATATTCTGACATTCATAGAGGATAAAAGATCAGCGCGGAAATTCATCTATTTCAATTTTTTTTTTCCTTTCCCATCGATGTCAGACCTCGAGTCTATTTTCACTTTTGTTTCCCGTCTTAGAATGACGGCTCGTAGTGTACCCCATTATGTTTATACGAAGCTCAGGCAGGATTGATATTTGAGGTAAGCAGGGATCGTCAGCATTTCAGATGTATGCAAGCTCACGGTTTTACCGAAATGACAAGTTTTCGATGCGAAATCTCCGCCTCGGTAAAGCCAATCTTTTATGTTCCTATCAAAACGGGGGCAAGGAATGTTTTAATATCTCGGGAGTAGGTATACCTGTATAATTCTTTTGTTCAGTTCAAGTATTATCCTCTTTCGGGAAGAGAAAGCTTTTAGTTAATTACATAAATTTCTGTAACAAGATGGCAGTTATGATTCGTTCCTCGAGCTTCAAGATCCTTATTGTGTATAACGGTGAGCAAAAATATAAAAATTAATTTCCTCCAATTAAATTAAACTTTGCCTTTGGTGTAGCATGAACAAACCAAGAAAAAGTTACACATTGCCCTCAATTCCGTTCGAGCAGCGCATTTCTCATTTTATTTAACTTCGATATTGAGACTCGCTGCTGGATTTGCGAACTGCGAGCGTTGAGTTTTCGTTGACCGGAAATTGTTTTAAAGTAGTGGCGTGATGCTGTGCGCGTGACGTGCGCGCAATACTGTCATGCGTTCGTCGTCTGCAATCTTCGCATTGCTATTCTCAAGTGCAGCATTGAATTTACTGCACTTATGCTTAATCCGAAAGCTTATCTTTGCCCACACGTCACTCAGCCGCCACCACTTAATACGCAAGTAAGTGCGTAATATCAAAGCATCTACGCGCACGCCCGCAGGTTACGCGTGGCCTTTCCGGCGAACATTATGTTGAAAATAGTATAATTATTTTGCCCTTCAAAGAACAAAAGTGTCGTCAACTGCCGGTCGAATAACCAATAATTTCGCAGGTCGAGTTAGTTATATAGAATAGATATAGGCATGTTGAGAAAGATGGAAGAGGAATGTCATGTACCAAATGTTGATACAGCTGAGTGGTCGGCCAGGTAGCCAGAGCTTCTGTAAGGCATACCGATGAACGCGGAGATCATTGAATGGTCGTCCGGGGCAGGATACGTCGCGAGAGAAGCCGGTCGCAGGTTGCCCCGCGTGTTCTGTTTTTTTTTTCAACTTCTTTTATCTTCTCTAAACCTTGCCCGATGAAGAAACACAGCGATTTAACCAGGGGGTTCGTCTGTCGCGTAGTACTGTAGGTTATTATTATGAATATGCACCGACATGCATGCGCGGAACTGTGGACAGAGATCGTGGTCACGTTGCGAGACCGTGTTTGCTGGACATACAACAGCTCGGTAGTTTGAACTAAGAAACGCATTCTCTACAGAAACCTTGTTTACCCTCAATAAGCTTATCCATATTAAACTCCGCCGGTTCAGCAGTAGCCGTACAATCGGCAGAATTAAGTCCAACTTGTATCGATTATTTCCACACTTATCCACAATCCTAACCGTGACAAATTTGTGCTTGATTTTTCAGAGCGCAAGTTCCCCTCGGAGGGTGGCTGTCCCCGTCCTGGTCAAGGACGGAAAACCGTGCGGAAGCGGCGGCGGTAACGAGGGTAGCCGCGGCGGTCCGAGCGCAGCCCTGGCGAGTCCGGCGCCCCACATGACCGCAGCATCCAGCCCTCACGGATCTCACCACGCGGCGGTAGTGTCGCACCATTCCGTGGTCGGGGTCAGTCACGTGATGTCGTCCAGCCAGAGCCTTCAGCATTGCTCTTACGCGAGGGCGGGCGCGCAACAGAGCATGCAACAGCAACAGCAACCCCAATGTGGTGCTTACCTACCGCTTCAAGGTAGAGCCTGGTAGTGTGCAGCATCCGCGGCGGGGGCTGCGTCGTACGCAAGTCCCCAGGTCGCTGGCCCATGGGCCCTCGCCGCGGATCCGGCCGCCTGGTACGCCATTCCCGAAGACAGTCCTTAAGAGCGACGAAAGACATGAGCATGGAATCAGTGGTGAGTTGCCAAGTGAAGTATAAGAGTGATTCGACAATGAGATTAGGTTTGCTACAAATCTTATGTTTGAACGTAAAAGCAGGGATAGAGAGTGACAATTTTTGTTAGAATTGCTCCTTTGTCCTTTCGCATTCAAAATTAATGTTCACGGTGATTTTTAGGATCACGAGAACGTTAAATTTAGGCAATGCGTTTGATTCAACTTCTCGAATAAATCCGTGTGACTGCCGTAAGCTAGAAGATCTTATGGCGGACTTAAGCTGCACTGATTCACTGTGCAAAGTAGTGCAGTCGTTCATTAGGGTCAATAGGTCTCGAGGAAAAACATGGAAAAATGTTGTACGACGTTTAACGTATGCAGCGGCTGGTTTATGTGCACATTCTAGTGTATACTGTTCCATCGACTGATGTGGAAAAACTTAAACACGCTCCAGGAGCTATGACGCAATCTTTCAGCCATTTTTCTCGCGATGAGTCTAGTTTCTTTTTCCTGAAAGTCAATAGAAAGACAATTGACATTGCGATAAGACAAAATTTTTAGGTTATGTAATATCAACCGCTAGACTTATTGTAGGGAAAAGTTGGGAACTGAAGGGCGTTTAGTATTAAAATAATTGACCATATGCGGTTACGTTATAGACGATTTAAGTTTAATTTAAGAAAGTAATAATTGGTCTCCAAGACTTTGTAAATAATTGATTATAATTGTAGGATACATAAATATACATCTAGGTGATTTTTAGGAGCGAAAATACTGTTTTATATTCCACAAGTATATTTGAATCTGGGCATCGTTATATCATAACTTATAATAAGTTTATAATAATATCGCGTGAATAACCAGCGAATCGTCAGTACCCCGAGGTTTTCATAAGTGGTTTTGCTATTTCGGTTTGCTGGATGTAAGCAAAAAAAAAAAATATATATATATACATATATATTGTGGAACATTTTTAATTACATCCATGATACGTATATTAACAGTAACGAATAACCTCACGATCGAAACATTATTTTCATACAAATACCGTATTCTCTCTGCGTCTGAGAAAATAAAATTCTTTCTAAAAACTAGTATTTGGAATTAAACTTGAATTACTTCTGAGCAACAAGAATTTTCTCACATTCCTATCGAGGAGGTTCATGAAATATCTCGGTTTTAATAACAAATCGAGAACCTCCTCACCCGTTTTTAAGTTTCTACCCGAGTTTCTATAAGTAAAAATCAATTGAATTACAGTTTGGGATGAAAAATGGTTATTGAATTAGAGTATGATATTCATCGAAATACGCTACTGACAAAGCTAAAAAGGCGAGACATTAAATTATAGAAATAAATGTGGATCACATTTTTTGTGAGAAAAAACAAACCCTTTTCTATGTCAATTCTATTTGTATGGTGCACATATATTCAATATAGTATTGTGCATAGAGTCTAGTAATGTGTAGATTTTTAGGAGCGGTTTATATTCTTATTACATCATATGCATATAATCGATGCTGGATGGTGTGTATAATTTATTTAATTATCTTGAACACTGTCCACTTGATTTGAAAAAAAAAAAACACGCTCGCAGAGTCTTGAACTCAAACCAAGTTGCTTCGAACTTGTCGAATGAAACTGATTTTCAATAATATCAGGTAATAAAGAAGAATATCCGCTTTTCGAGACTCTGCAAGCGACCTTCATAAGCATCAGGTATTCCAAGATCATGTATACATTGCCAAGGGGTATGAAGTCACACGAAATTTTGAGGTGTAGATAATGATAAAAATTTTGAAAAAACAAAACGCATCGCTCTCCATAAATGTACCAACGAATTTAAATTGAAAAAAAATGTTATATATTATATATATATATTATATATATATATGTATATTATACATAACGTCAGAGAAAATGAACATTATTAATATTAATATAACGCCATAAAAGTATAGAAAATTAGTAATAGTAGCGTGTGACGGTGAAGACTAGAGATTATTATAAAGTTTTGTAAATAATAAAGAGATATTAATAAAATAATACCCAAAAGCTTAAAAAAAAAGGTCCATGATTTGCCATACGTCTATTGCGGAAACGAGCCTCCAACATCGTTTTAACACCCTCCCTTCGATTATATTACTGCTTTCATATCGTTATTGTGTATATGATATACGTAAAACTGAATACCATGGCACTGAAAATCTCCTGTATCTACTTTAAGCTGATCGGAATTTTTCAATGTACACCGGAGCAAAAGCACCTCCACGGTGATTTGAACGGCTTATGAGAAGGGAGCTGGGCGGAAGGAGGTTCCCCAGCTTCAACCGGCAAACCTCTCATTCAGTTCAATGTATTTTCCAATGCCAATAAAACTAAGAACGTTTCATCACATGTCTCGTATTTTGATCATTGCTTCTGCCAATAAGTTTGACTGCCATGGCAACTCCCTATCGTTGCTCGATACGCGTTACAGGCGACCCCCTCGCAGACTCTGCCAACAAATATTAAGGTAAGCCGATCTTCGAGCCAAGCTTAATACCCGGCACAGGTTACTCCCTCTGTACGTCCACGTAGACTCGTCTGTCTACATCAACGCGTTACACTCTCACAGGTATGGAAATCGAACACTGGGCAAGTACCTGCAGGTGAAGGTGCCTCCGTCAGTGTTCGTAATACGCGAGTTTTGCAAGGGTGGTTGTTGGGCTTTGGATAAAAAGGCATTTATTAAGGGCTGTTCCTAATTGCTAAGCCGGTGATGCATTGCGGCAAGTCCGGATAACTTATTGTTCGAAATACCAATAAAATTAACCCTCCGCTTTCCGACCCGCGTGCAACGTATAAGTAGCAGCTCATTTCTGGTTGTACGTTATTATATAGTTATGGAACAAATCAGCAATTTTTTTTTTTATTAAAAAAATTCCAATCTATAGTTCCGTCCAGACATCTTTCAGTTATGATGATGAAGATCTGAAAAAAATGCTAACCTCCTACGATGAAAGTTTATGCGAACCTTTGATCACAGCGAAAAGATCGCGAGGAAATATTTTGTTATTTGAAATTTTCCTGGACGAAATCCTGATTCGGACCGTCGTTAATGATTTCAAATACGAAAAATCGCGTGTTTTTCGCGTGCAAGTGGTGCATTAAAGCACAAATTTTTCTTACCACATTAAAAATGTCAATAAAAAAATACATAAACCCGCACGATCTTGGATGATAAATAACATAGTAAATAAAACATCAAAATAAACAACAACGTGAGTGAAGCATTCTTTTCAGAATTACTGAGAATTACTTCTTTAGTATCCTCATTCCGATATTTTGTATTCCCGAAATCCACGAGAATTTTTGTGTTTCCGGATCCATTAGACATTTCCTTTATTCAATAAAAAAATAGGTCAAAATATAGTAGGTACATTCTCTACTATTTACGTGAAACACGATGAAACCTTGACTTTTTTTTAGTATCGATTAACGATCTGCAGTTCTTCCTGCGGAGACAGAACTTTTATAGTTGAGAATGGTAATGCAATAATCGCGTGAGAATGCGATGACGCGCAAACGTATTGTGGACTCGTGCCTTGAGGACACGGCGTAATCGTATCAAACAACAAATCGGGGGTGGCCACGTGCTGCTGTCATTGTCACGATTGTGTATAAATACGCGTACACATTTCAATATTTACAGTAGCGTAACTATACGCGGTGCTACTGTTAGCTGAAAATGAGAATTCTCTTTTTTCCCCAATCAACTGAAATCACAGAAGAAAGAATGATGCACACTCTAATACTCAGGCTACCAAGACTCCGATTTCCGGCGACTTTAAGTGGCTGAATATTTACACATCAACCGCAAAATATGACGATTGAGGGAATTCTTCATAGATTCCATACAGGCCGTCATACAGGATCGCACGATTCTATCAAAAACCTCAATGACCTTGATCGAAAAGAGTGTGTTGAGAATGACGGATGGAATTTGACGAGTACCGTATAAGCGTGAAAAGAAAGAATTTCGTTTTTCTTCGAACTACGCCACTGCGCTATAGTAGACACTTCCATTGGTGTGCGAGGCTGGGTGCGTGCATGTACCTTCAGCGAGAGATTGTTGGTGTTAGGTGGTGGAGATTTAACCACCGTGCGGCAGTTAATAAATATGATAATAGAGGATACCCGACAGGGATGGGATAGGATAGGGTGTATAAGAGTGACCAGTGGAGGCTGACCTGTCACCAACAGACCGGCTCGTATGTCACGTGCCCAACCCGCCAACCACATCGAGGTTCCCCGCTCCGAAATTCCCGCTTTCACCCTCGACGTGGAGGTGTCAGTCCTGCGCCTCGTACCACCCCCACACTTTTTTTTCACATGCTACGGTTATACCGTATCTATGAGGATGTTTTTGGAAACAATCAGTTACTGTCATCAGTGGTACACGCAACCATCCCAATAATTAGGAGCAGTGTACAAAAACTTTGAGGATTAAGACCGCATAAAATGGAGATCTGATCCGGTCGTGGTGCGCCCATGAAGATATCCAGTTTAACGTTATTTTTTATTCATTTCTTATTTTGAACTGTAAAAAGGTCTCAATCAGCACAGAATGGATTCTAACCCTGAGCAGATTTTCTGAAACCTAAAGTTTTTCAGTCTTGAATTTATAATACCCATGGCAAGCTAGCGATTCCCTTTACTCTAAATTCATGGGGTAATGCGGCTCATTCATTGACGTATTCATGAACAGCTTGTCGCGTCGATGTTGGGCAGGGGTTGTTCCAAGGCGCGGGAGTTAAACTCCTAAGAAGACTCCGAGAAGATCGGAAGGAGTGGCTCCAGCATCATACCAGGGATGCTAATGTCCTTCTCCTACGACGTTACGGTAAGGGTGGAGTTGGGAAAGCCTATATAATGTATTGCAAGGGTTGTCTTGTTTGCGCTCGAGGAGCTAAGTTTGCATTTATCATTCATGGGGGTCATGCATTATCCAAACCCCATTATAAACACCAATATAGCTAGCGAATTCTGAATTCCTGTTCATAACTTTTCATTTCCATTCCCAAGTTCCCTTTTTCTTCGATCTTACTGCAGATAAATCATCGTTCATCATTCTGGCTAGGGTGAAATTCGTGTGAAATTCACTCGCCAATCAAACCCGTTCCATCATCCATGGCTCTAATTAGAACTTGTTGCCGTTTGATAGTAGCCAGGTACTTCCAATAGCCATAGATTAATCTCCAGTCTGTTTCGTGATGCATGTGCTCAGGGCCCAGCTAGCCCTCGTTGCCAGACCAACCCTCATGGATTGGGGTATGAAGCCCTGAGGTTATTCGCAATTAATAGCACGGTAACACGAGACCAATAATCGCTTAACTGAATCGCGTATTTGCGACTGGCAATTGAGGGCATGCCGCCGATATCCGTGCACAGAAGATTCAAACGACTAGAGAGTAGGTGTATTTGCCTTTTATTCTTGAAATGCAAATCACAGGTCTTTCAGGGATCTCGGTTACTCGTTTATCCTTCGGATCTTCGCACCGCTCGAACTATAGCCTAATTTGAGCAAATAAAAGTGAATTCTTTTTGCTGTAGAAATCGAGAAACTAGAGTGGAGTGGACTCCAAAAATGTTTGAAGACAGAGAAAAAAAAAACTGTACTGCCTAGGACACTCTTACAAGTCGGGACCAGTTCCTACTGCCACCGTGACAGCGTCCTCACCTAACCTCCCATACAGCAAAGCAATGTTGCATATGGCTGATTAACATTAGCAATATTGCTGCAACATTGCTTTGCTGTATGGACTCTTCAGCCAATGGCTCTAAACTATCCTCGGGCTCCCTTTATTCGATAGTTCTGACTTATTGCACACTTTTATCCCTTCATGGACTTAACGTAGACTGAAAAACGGCTGGACTGTCTCATGTCAAGCCAATAGTCGACTATACGATGGAAAAAGTTCACGCATGTCCTCTGATTAGTCGAACGAGAGACAATACCGAAAAGTCGACTATTATCAGACTTATAGTTGATCAAAGAGTTTTACGTGCGGATGCCTGTCAACATTTGGATAAGTGTGCTACCTGGGATAGTGGCAGCCGATCATAGTTTCGTAGGGTTAACAGTGCCGAAAGTCAGTGTCCTAACGAGTAGTGTAATTTGGAGTGCTACGGTCAGGCGGATTCTTCCATCTGAAAGATTGGCCCCTGAACGGTATGAATTTTTGTCAAGCTGCCTCATATTTTGTTCAACAAATGCACAATGATGACATTAGACTAGCGCAAAAGTCCCGGTTCACCCCTTGTGAGTACGGCAAACATATCACTTTTCTTACACATATTTGCACAAACGTGGACAGTATTGCCATTGAAGGCATAAAGTAATTTCGTAGCAAATACGTAAGTATTTCGAAGGAAAAATTTCAACTTTGAAGTTAGGTGTAAGTCGCAACTGTCTGCGGATGCTTTGCGCCACGCAATGACAATGAGATTTGACCGGCCCCTCACCACTCCACCTCCAAATGCGTTCATTTGAAAATCAACACACCCCATTTGATGTCGGATACCTATGAGTATCGCAAGTAGAATAATTGTACTGATAGTAAACGAAGTAAAAGTAATTAGGAATCATGTTTCATTCCAAATACGAAATTGTAGATACGTGAATAAAAAAGACCATTTCACCCTGATTTTATCTAGCCGTTGATTAATGAACGGATGCTGTAAACGAAGAAGTACCGAAGTTCTGCCTGACCGTTTGCTGATAGAAGATTCGAAAGTAGGCATTTGGTTAATGAATTGTGAATTCAAAATTGGTTGGGGGTTAGATTGAAATTGAATAAAATGTGTATCCATGTCGCACTTCTGTGGTACAGGTATGCTGGCAGAATAGGTTTATTCCATAAAGCGATGGTGCACACCCTCACGGCAGTAATCCACAAAGCATTCCGGACCGGATAGTCGAATGGCGTGCCTTGCTCTATGCCCGATATTGCTACTCGATACCTTCCAACCTGGTCGTTCGCCATCCAATTTCGCCCTCGTAATTAATTACATAACAGGATACCTCCACGGCGATATTGTACAGCTCGGAGCGACTGCTACAGTACCTGATAGTTGATACAGCTGAATGTACAATATTTATATCAGCGTGTGGATTATCTCTATGCGGCGGATAAAGTTGAGGCAATAATGGTGTGACAAAAATTATGTTGCTGAAAAATCTGTCTGCCTTTGAGTAAGGATCGTAGTAAAAAAAATTTGTTGGTCATCAGATTTGGTTGAGATCATCCCGAACCCGAATTTTTTACAGTGCTGAAAACAGTTCGAACCCATTAATGGCACTGTCATACAGGTATACGTTCGAAAGGCAGGACTATCTCGTCTGGAGAGTTCTGGTTTCAAGCCTCCCAGGATTTCGGTATCGAGTTACTAGGGTTGAAATTGAGCTTCCTTGTTAGGATCGCGGATACTTACTTGCTCACTCAGATGATTTATTGTACCTACTTCGTGTAACCTCCCTCGGCTTTACTATTTCAGGTTCGATCTAATGCACGAATTTTATGGAATGAAGATCAGCTCGATTTTGTGAATAAAATATGTATCCTTTCTTTCATCTAATACTGAAGATGAAAAGCTTGTGTTGATGTATCTAAATATTCCGAAAGTAACACAATTTTACATGTGAATATTGGAATCACAGTATGGTGTTCTTGGCGAATAATAAAAAGGTTGAAAATAACATTTTTGTAGTACTGTATATGTATGTACTACACTATACTGTTCTTTATTGATCTAATACAGAAATTTGGGTACAATGATTACAATCAAAATATACAAGCCATAGACAATTCGCACGTGAAATCGTTGTGTAGGAATTTTTTTTCTCACAAATATAATTACATACTAAACTGTGAGTCCCTTAGTGGTTTCACATGATACATCCGGATTATCCTTACAGGTAATGCCTCATAAAGACTTGTTCGAGAACATTCAAATTGAACAAATGATTAGGTACTAATTGTCTTGGAATCATGTGAATGTTTTTCATCATCTTGTACTCGATGGAGGCCAAAGGTTATCCTAGCATGCACAAATAATATCCTGTCGAGTTCATGTATGTACTGTTTGTACAATAATAAATTATAAATCGACAATCAATACAATTACATGGTTGACGAAAAAAAAACAGCAATTCGGATTATCGCTTTTCACATGGTTATCAGATATTGCAGTATATTTGAATCATATAAGAATATGATTTAGTATACATTATTTCATAGGTTGATCAATTATGAATTATTTCATAATTATATAATAATTATAATCAATTATGAAAAACTATGATAAAAAAAATATTTGAATAATATTTTTCAAAATTATTGACAATTATTGACAGTATACAAATAACTCATACCTAAAGAAAATTTTTATGCTACATACTAGAACTGAGGAACTCCGATAATTTTTGGCAAATTTCACGCAAAGCATGTCGAAAAAACAATGTAAATCAATTAAATGATTCATGAGAATGATTGATTTGATTATTTATTTGCTAATAGTTTTAATTGATAAAAGAATATCGGTATAAATTCGTGAGTGCTATATATTATATTAATTGAAAATGATAATAATAATGATAATAATAATAATCATTTACGGTGGCCTATGTTTTATACACAAATACACTCATACACTGTTCAATCAATGTTTATTAAAATATCGCTGAAAACGTATTGACACAAATAACTCAAAAAAATGTTGTAGAATTTTTCCACAGATTGAGGAATCCAGAATTCGAATGAGAAAACTCGTGTTGATCTCATGAATAGGAACCTAATATGTATTCTAATGAGACAAATCTCGACCCTGTCGGCAAACATTCCCTAGAAGTTTTTCATTTTTAACTTTGTAGTGTGTTAGATGAGGAGACAGGAAATATTGTACAAAATGAACGTTACAACAATATCGAGCTTGTCCAATTGAATGACACAAACGTTGAAATACACGAACACAACTTCACTGCCGAGTTCACTGCACATCCTAAAACATTGTTTTCTTCAACCGTGCAGATAAGGGGACTTACCTTCTGTCTGGGGTCGTAACACAGGTTTCAATCGATATAACAACAAAAACTGCTCTATGAGCCCTCAAGATATAATCGAGAACAAAAAATATTGGTTTCAAATGAATCGACCAGTCCGAGTCAATGTAAAAGCGTATTTCTGTGCTCACAACGTTTCGCCACGATGGTGACATTTGTAGTCTTGTTACTAGAATTTATTCATCACTTTTAGTAACGTGGCAAGCAGAAGGTTGGTAAGAGATTAATCGTAGAATACCTTGGATCAATCGCGGCATCATTCCGGTGGATACATCTTACTTCATTTGAAATAGAATCCAGTCCGAAGAGGACGATGAATCGTTGTTGAAACGTTGCAAGCAACAAAAATATACGGTGTTACATTGACTCGACTGGATAGGATGATTCTGAATATTACAATTGAGACCAAAACCGTCTTTTCCCACCGTTTTTGTCTCTGCGTTTCTACTGCAGAATTATTTGTCAAATCAATTTATTTATGAGCTCAATGACTTTCATTGAATCTCTGATAAACTCCGATGGACTCCCGAAAAGTGGTTCGCGCGAAGTCAACTGAGATTCGTGAACCAGTTTTTATAAGACGTCCCAATTGATGTTACATTTATGGTCACCGTCACACAGGTTTCTGTGGTTTCACCATATCACTATACCGGATGTGCAGTTATCGAGACAAAACACTGGAGATCCACGAATATTGTGTGCAGAGTGCGCGTCGCGTGAGGCTGTCAGCCGTCGGCGCCGCGGGCGTAGAGTCGAACGACGGGCCAAAGAAATCGTTCGTATCGCGATGAATCGTGAGTTAAATTGCAGCGGGGGTGCCGAGACCTGGTGGAGAACGGCATCGCCGGGAGGAACACGGATTCACGCACTTTCCCACACACACACAGAGACCCGGAAACTCGGCGTTCGGCGTCGTCAGCGTCGTTTCAGGTGGGGACCTCGACTCCGCCTCGTTCTTCAACCGGAAACGCCCTCAGCGTCCTCATCGGAACGCCTCCGCCGCTACACGACCTCGGAGATTTACGAAGTCGTGCTCGCGTCGAATGCCAGGAACTCAGAAATCACCCCGCACGAAACTTGCCTCAAAGTTTATAGAGGGGAACGACTGAACGAAAAAGTGCACTAATTGGAATTGGAGTTGGACGGACAGCCTGCACACGGGCCAATATCGCGTATTTGACAATTATTGGATATTGCCGATTCGATATTACTTATATGCATACGTAGGCACGGCAAATCACACCACCGAACGTGGCAAAGTAATAGAAAATAGAATAATCGCACGATGAGAGAAACTCTCTCACCTTGATCTAGAGAGCTTCGACAAGGTTAGGCAATATCATAAGGATATAATTTCGTGAAGATAGAAAAGATTTCAACTAAGTAGTCATGCCATGCGAAACAAGTGTGTACCTAGTATGAATTCGAAAATAAGCGTGAGAAAAGTCTCATAGCGCGAGTGCTTGGGTGTCAACTGGGGCCGTCCATTTATTACGTAAGACGTTTTAGGGGGGGGGGGGGGGG
>JAFFZH010006895.1:33276-59913 GCA_018420115.1 Euura saliciscinereae
GGGGGGGTCAAAAATGGGCGAAAATTGTCTTACGTAATAAATGGACGGCCCCTAACTGCAGTTGAGCTTTTATATTAGCTAATGGCCTATATAAGATGGTTTATCAAGACATTTGCTTATTATATTTAGCGGGGTTCATAAAGAGTCGCAATAAATCAAAACTTACCGAACTGATCGATTTCTCCTTATAAAACTTACTGAAGTTTCAAAAGTTCGAATACTAGTTGGTACAATTTCAAATGATATTGAAATTAACTCATAGTTAGATTCGAGAAAGACGATTGGACTAGCCGCGGGCCTCACTGGCAATTCTGCTGGACACCATCGCGTCGTCAATTGAACAAAAAGATACGTGAGGATTAGAATTATTTCAATCACTATACGGATTTTTTTGTGGACCCTCATTTCTCGTGTTACTTTAACCCATGTAAGATAGTAAGATATTTCTTTGCAGTCGGTGGTTCAGATTCATTGAGGTTATAGATTACTCATTTTTATCGGTGTATATCAAACAGACGATACATCAATATAAGGATGGCAAAGCTTCTTGCACTTGTTTGGACACTCAAAATAGTACAAATTTTCTAGAAAATGTGAAAGTCGTTGTAAAAAAACTTGTCATCCAAATTTATCAAGATCAAGATTTCGCTTTTGCCACAAAATGCAGTGGACTTAGAAAACTCAAGTTTCCAATGATATAGCATTCTTTTATTCGTTTTGTTCCAGGAGTTGAACTATACAAAAACTCGACTTGGTGGACCGTCTCAGTTTTGGGCACGTTTATATCAGTACTGTGGTAATCACGAATACACAGTCTAATCAGGTTCTGAATCCTAAATTAAATAAATGATACCGTCTAAACATTAAGACTCCATTCTGCGTCTATAAACAGCTGCAGCCTAATATCAGCAGCCCAGCCCAAGGCGTCGTTACTCAAAGAACTTGAAGTCCATTGAATATGGCTCGAGAGCTGGTTCAACATTGAGATCTCGATCGAATCTTTGATTCTTTACGAGGCGTAGTAATACACGATAATATGCTTTACACGTATTCGCAGATGTGCTCTAAATAGAGTGCGTGTCGGTATTTAAATGTGCAGGAAACCGTTGCAGAGAAATAAAAAGCACTCGACTGAGGGACGCTATTAGCTGGCTGCTGGCTGTAATAATTCTTGGCGAGAATTAACAAGCTGTTCCGTGATGCTTTGAGAATTTTCCATCGCTGCAATAACGGTCGAGCACTCGAAAATGTCATAAGATCGAATCCTCGGCATTGTATCGTTGCCACTTATCGGTCCGGTGACGCGTTAACGATGGGACATTGTTTAACCATGAGTGCAGCAACTGGCTTTTGTTGGTTATTCGCCTCTTTGGCCCGGTGCAAATGTACGGTTAAAGTCCGTTCGCGGTGAATGTTCTCTCGAGTGCAAGTGGCGCCGCATGTTGCGACGGCCGCAATTCGAGGAGCCGAAAGCGTGGTGGCCGGCGCGGCGGTCGCACGGATCAGGATTCCCACACACGGCGACATCCAAGTCGAAGTCGGGGCCACCAGGGGCGACAGCACCCCGACGCGGACACACGCGGTGTTCGGATTCCCCCTCACGGACGAACGTATCGATATTTCCGCGAGACTGGTTGCTCTTGGCCTCCGGGAGCAGCGCAGTACCCAGACTACCCGGAGTCCCCGGAGTCTCGAGTCCGCAGAGTCAAGGAGCCGCTTCGCGGGGGGCACCATTCGCACGGAGGACGAGGTGCCGGGTCTCGGGGACGACGGGGCATTAGAGACACCCGGGTGCCCCGCGCGGGAACTAAGCCCCGGGGGCCGCGGCTCGTCAACTCCACACTGACTCTACTTATGGCCATTTAGTTTCTTATTGACTTCTTCGACGGCTCGTCAACCCCCAGAACTTAACGCGACGAGATGTGAATGCAAGATGCGATTCCACTGAGCATTTGAATAAAAGCACCGTCGTACCTCGACAGGGCGAGTGAACTCTCATATGTATGTGCCATTCCGCAAAATCCTGTATACAAATCCTGCCTCCAATTGTTTGATATTTTTTTTTAATAGTTCTTCACATTACTTAGTTGTCTACAACGTAAACGGTTCAAAAAATGCCTTAAAATTAAATTAAAACACGGTTTTCGATCGGGGATTTGCTGATTTTTTTCGAAAATGATGATAATTTTGTTCTAACTTGTCATTTTCAGAGCGAAATTCGGAAAATAAGACCTAAAATGTCAATTTCACCATGTTCTGAATAGTTTTTTGATAATTGGATTTCTTTTTCTGAACATTCAGGTAATTTCTGATGAAAAATATGTCTTAACATTTTCGGTTCGCTTACCTCAAAGTCACAGTTACGGTTTAAATATAAGATTGAAGGGTTTTTTGCGAGTTTTTGTCATTATTCGTGCATTTCGATGTAAACATGTCATACATTATACATATGTGTATACATTTGCATGTTAACATTGAAATGCACAAATAATATCGAAAAACCCTCAAATTTTTTTCAAACCGTAACTGTGACTTGGAGGTAAACTAAGAGAAAAATTTTAGACATGCTTTCCATCGGAAATTTTTTGAATTTCTAGAGAAAAAAATTCCGATTTTCTTATTTCATTTTTCAATTTCGCGCTGAATATGACAAGTTGGGTCAAAATGATCATCATTTCCGAAAAAATCTGAAAATTTACCATGGGAAACCGTATTTTCGATTTTTGTTTAGCCATTTTATAAACCGTTTAATAAGATAGGAAAATCTGGAAGCAAACCTATCAACTGTCAATTTGTTGATACCTAAGTGATGTGAAGAACTCATAAAAAAAATTCAAATATCTGAAGGCCGGATTTGCGTACAGAATTTGGTGAAAAGGCCCATATTATACATATACGACGCTTTGCCATTGCACATGCTTGAAAACATGTTTCGGGTATACTAAATACGAAATCACAAGATCAATTTTGATCAAAATATTTCGGATACCCAGTAGAAGTTTCAATAATGTCACAAGTTACTTTACGGGATCAATTGTAATAACAAATACTTTTCTTTTCACAAAATATAGTTCAGGAGATGACCTCTCTAAAAGACAATTCTATACAAAATGCTGTACGGAAGAATATTCAGTTTACTTGGTTCCCTCGCATAATGTGTCCTGTCAAACGTATTTGCTTACGACGGTAAGCATCTTGGCAGCTACTTCACATGCTGGAGATTCCGTTAGATTTCGTAGCAACACAGAGAATGTATCCAGAAGAAACGGGGGTGTCAGATAATAGATATTTATGTGGCATGCGCAGAAAGTATGTTTGTTTCGGCTGGCCAGGTAAAACCAACGGCTCGTACGAAAAACATAACCTTGCTGGACAGTTACTTTCTGCGCGCGCCCCATACAATATTTTTTACGGAAAAGGCATTAATAGTCACTTTGACGCCAGTTGAGTTCCACACGAACTGCGTATAGGAGCTGCTGTAAAAGGTCGTAGAGAGGCGGTAACCTGCGGTATAAAGACTTTATTCCGCAACTTTGACATGCGCACTTCGAACTGCGCATCAAAGTTGCGGAATAAAGACTTTATACCGCAACTTTGAACTTAGCGGTATAAAGTGCCACTTGCCGGAACGAAAACAGGCGTCAAAAAGTGACTTTTTAATGCCTGTGCCGTAAAAATTCTATTCATTCATTTTCGTACCTATATTTCATGTTCTTCATCCCATCTACAGCCTATAGTCACATTTTCCGTAAATAGCAAGTGAAGCCACTCGCCTATATGACTTTCATAACTTGAATGTAAAAAAATTTTAAGTGAACGCCTCGAACAGGGTTCCGACTTTCAACTTTCCTTCCCACTATCAGAGCAATGCATGTTTCTATTTTTCATTGGAAATTTCACAATTCTACATTTGCAATGTTGGCTCTTGCAATGGTTCGTTGAGGGTTCATCAATTGACGTAACCAGGACGCATTCTGTGATCTCCGTGATGTCAGCATGACAGCATACGTATGACAGCGATAAAACCCTGAACTCCATCAGCTGTTTACACTTCGGGGGAAAAGTATGTATGTAGATCCCCGAGAGTCTATATGTTGGCATATTTTCTTGTGGAAGGTAAAGAAGGTTATCCCCATAAACCATCCGAACTTCGGTCACGCTGAAAGCTATTCCCAAAATAGGTCCTTTGACTTGGTTGTAATACGTATACAATATGCAACAACTTTCCTCAGAATTTTCATTTACAATCGAATTCATCTGATCGCGAATATCTGCTCCAGTGATATCAATAGTTTTAGAAGTGATTAAACGCATAATCTTGTTACAACGATCCTTCGGAATCCTTGTGCGTGACAAAAGTGTGAGATCCTCCTTTGTCTGCTGTGCAGGAGCTATACCATGGTAATTCGCGAAATAAGCAAGCTTGTAATTTATAAAAATTGTCTCGTGCAGTAAATTCAACTATACATAGTAGTACCCGCGCAAGTTCAGGTGGATCAAATGTTGGAGGGTGCACAGGCCTTCCCTCCCGGTCTCAGCGGGGACCTTATAGGTACTACAGCACTTGAGCACGAGCTCGCAGAATAAATGCGGGGGAAACAATGGAAGCTAACTCAGAAGGAGGTATGTAGTGGTGCTGCGTCATGTCGAGATTCTAAATTCTAAAACTAAGCGTAAATCCGGTCACGGCTTGCACGGTCATCATTAAGAAACAATTCTCATCCCCGGATTCTTTGAATCAAAATCACGAGATTATAGTTTTATTCATCCACAGAAGCATTATTTTCTTCAAGATGAAAGATTTACTTTGAACCAATGTTCGCGTGCGGACTGGATCTTTTTCAAACCCGGTCCTCCGTGTAAATCAAATAGAGCGAAGAATAAGTCCTCACTCGGAGGGTTAGCAACACTTTTTGCCTCCGCAAAAAATTCGCCCCACACGTGCGCGACTAAGGCTACTGCAGTTACACCTGGGCCTTCTTCGAGAGTCTTTGAGGGCTTCGTAAAACCTCTCTCCGTCGCTACCGACTCAACGGATTTGAAGCATCCTTCTCCCTTTTGGTTTCGTTCCTCACTTCTCTTTCGTGACTTCCGTTTTCTCTAGCTTCTTTTTACACGGACTGAAACCTAAAGCAAATTCTAACAAGCGGGTTCGGGCTGACCATGAGCCAGCCTTTGAACTTCCCGTTATTCATTTTGCTTTTAGCTATTTTTAATTTTGCAAACCTGACTTCAGATACTTGATCAGTCTTTTAAAAGCCTTCGAGTATCAGTATACAAGATTTCGAATGTTCTTTATTTTTTTTTCCAACAAATTGGATGCGCTATTCCAAATTCTGCAAATTTGACTCCAGATTCGTGATAATTGAGCCAAAAAATCTTAGAGTACCGTTTTTCATCAAAATCGGAATGTTTCCAGTTTTTTTTCCGCATATTGAATACGCCAAATGAAAATTTTGCAAAACTGACTTCAGATTCATGATCAACGGTCCAAAAACCCGTAGGTACAAAAATTCATTCAAATCCGTTAATCCGTTCTCAAAGTATCGTCATCTTTACTGTATTTTTTTAAGTTTCGTTATTTCAATAGTTCGAGAAGCACTGAACCGATCAAAGCCAAAATCTAATCAGTTCCGGGTTGAGGAAAGCCGCATCGATTCAGCCCAAATCGGTAAAAATCCACGCACTCGTTTTTACGATATAGTCCCGACAAAAATTTGATCACATAGTCGGAGGTGATTGTCTTGGACTTCAAACGTGGAGATCCAGTGAAAACTCAGCTTTTCACTTTCGGGGTGATTACAATAACTTCTTCTACAAATATTAGGTGGTTTACACTCGAAAATATTCCACTGATCGTATCACAGTAGAGATACACCATGTAAAGTTGATAACACGTGGTAATTGCGGAGAGGAGGATAAAGGTGGGAAAATTAGTGTGCCATGGGAGAATTAAATGGAACGTGAATAAATACGAAGCCCTTGACAACGTAATCGAGAACACCTATGGTGCAGGGTATATGATATGTAGAGAAGTTGGAGCTGCAGAAGCTGAAGGAGAAGTAGAAGCAGCCAGCAAATATATTAGGCAGTCGCCAAGTGTGCGGCGTATACGTGGGTGCACTCAACAATACGTAGGAGCTCCATTGTCCCGAGAAGGAGGCAGAAGAGGAGTGCCAGGACACCGCAACCAACCGACGGGGGTAGATTTCCCGCACGGATATCGCTTTATTCGTCAAAGGGAGCCAGCCGAGATAACACAGACGCATTATTCGCCCGCGTTCCTGTCCCGGTACTTTACCACGCTCCCCTTCGTACCCCATATTCATGCTTCCATACCTTCAAGTAGGTATATGCCCTTACCACGTACTGGTTGGTGTATATTCGACGTCAACTAGAACTGTTTTTCAATTCTAATTTACCGGACATCGTATTTGCTGGCACAAGACGTTTCTGCTGACATGGCGATGCATTGCGTATCGGATAACTATGGAAAGAAGGAAGCTTGTAAGGAAGACGAAGCGATATGAGATGCGGGTGATCGGAAGTATCTGCTCGAATAGTTTCAAAAGGATTGAGCTACATGCGGGTCTGGCAAGCCCTGATGAAAATTCAATCACGAGAGTCGATTGAAGGTAAGAAAATAAGCAAATTCGAACAGAAGCAAATTATAACCGCAGAGCGGAGCGTGCGGTAGTAATAAAATTGGAGAATGGAACGAAATGGAAAGAGGCGAGAGGCGAGTTGTTTCGTACAGAGGGCTTGTGCTTGGTAAGAGGATGAGGATTATGGGATCCAGGAACCAGGGTGACGATGGAGAGAGGAACGCTGTTCGCTATTGTTTTCTCGAGTGGTACTCGCGCGTTCGCTGGTTCGCCCATTCGCTCGTTCGCCCGCTAGCAGCTGGCGCCCGGGTTGGTTGGTCGCCTCTTTCACCTTTCGTATATTATACGTTCATCCATTTCAAGTCATACAACGTTATAGTTAGGTGCCTTATACGTATTCGGGACAATCATCTACTCCATACGCACACGTTATGCCTATACAACATACAATTCGCTGAAAATTACCCTGCATACTTCAATCCATCTACGCATCAAACGTAGGTGCGTATTGGAAATCAGTTTCACGAAAAACTACGTCCCTCAAGAAGCTCGACCGCTAGGAGACAGAATTTTTCAAGTAAATTTCAAAGTTCATAGGAACAATGGGACGGTGGTTGAATAGGTACCTACCATTTACGGATAAGTTTTCGTCTCGGATCACGATTCCAGCATCTCATTCTGCGATTGGAGCATCACGGGATCGGGTAAAAATAAAGGAAAACGAGTTATTGCGTTGGTTTCCTTAGAGAAATATTTTTATATTGCCATTATTGGTCTTCAATTTTTAATTACTTAGTACATGTATTCTGAATCGCCTCATCCTCCGAGGAGACATGTACGTTGTCAGTAACGTATAAAAGAAGAAAAAAAAGATAAAATGCTTGATGTCGCATCATCGCTCAACTGATAAATGGATCATCAAAAATAAACTTTATCCATTCTATTCGACATGCAGTGATTGATTTTCCTTTTGAAAAAGAATGGAAAAAGAGTACAGCTTATCCCCTTAATGGATTTACTGTGGTTGTATCGAATGATACTAATTGCACAAATTATTAGGTGTGTATGTCAAAATTGCGTCATGATATTCTGTAAGTAAAGTTGCAAAACAAATTATGTTGTCACCATAATAACGGATGTGAGAGTAACCGAGAACCATATCTTCTTCTGTTAAATACGTCTGACTCTTCCACTGATCGTTTCTTCTGTATATGAATTTCTTGTACCGACGCATGTCCAAAAATCGAATATGTACATAATAGATACGATTTCATTTTTTTTTTTTATTACATCTCATAATTGACGAAGAGATGTGATGTGTTTCGAATATCTACAGCTAAAACGTCAATATTAACGGGTAGAATAAAAAAAATCAAATTCTGGTTAGGTTTTTGGTTGATGGTTTCCTTTTTTTCCTCTGTAGCTTTGTTACTGTGAATTCCGAACCACAATATATGAATTAGTGTGGGGATAATTATTTTCTGAATTGTTACTGAAACTTGGACCAAGTCATGGACCCGCTGCAGAGTTCATTCGCAACGTACTCATTAGCGTCCAGATAAAATATGAAGTTTGGAACAATGCAGACATTATGGGAGACTTGATCAGGTTGCAAACAGAATGGATTATGGTTATAAAATGTATGATGTCTTTTGCACATCACGTTTATTGGCGAGTTCTCCACCCACCACGATCGTTTCCGCTACCTCCACCACCACGACGAGGTAAAGATGGATTCTATGGAAAAAAAAGGAAGTGGTCTAGTCCTGGGAGAAGCTCATTTGCATACCTCGGTGATCATAGTAACGACGAAAACATTTTCTTACCCATTGAGGATTCTGATAGTTTGGGTTATGTGGTTTGTTTTGATATGGATGCGGTCGATTGTGTTGTTGCTGATTGCGATGTGGGTTCCGTTGTTGATAGTTTGATTGGTGAGGGACATAGCCACTGGCCCAAACTCCAGCTTGTGGGTTCTGATAACCACGACCAGTTCCACCAACGGCCCCGGTTCCTGGGCCGGAAGTAGCGCCGCCGTAACCACCAGCACTACCGCTGTTGGATGAACCGGAATGGTAACCACTCTGATAGCCTGGAACAGAAGAGCAATCTCCTTTACTCCAAGGATTTTAGTGGACGAATGTTTCCGGCAATTTACCTCTTGAACGAGAAAGCTTGGAACGGTGGATTAGCGTGTGCAATACGAAAGAGATTTCTGGGAGGAATTAATTCTCCTCTGAGAGTCTGATGTGAGGTAAATGTTCTTTGCCTGTCATCAGAATATTACTCCCACAGAGTTCATATAGATACGAAACAAAGATCCATTGTTGCTTCTATGGAACAAGAAACCCATATATGTTTCACACATTTCAAAGGATCCCTTCTCCC
Source organism: Euura saliciscinereae (assembly GCA_018420115.1). Taxonomy (NCBI): domain Eukaryota; kingdom Metazoa; phylum Arthropoda; class Insecta; order Hymenoptera; family Tenthredinidae; genus Euura; species Euura saliciscinereae. Next base: position 42,270 of record JAFFZH010006895.1, read on the forward strand.
AGAGGATTCAATGTCTATCATTGGTTTTCGTAATTTAGAACGACTGAAGACGACGATGGCATCAGCATCGAAGAATAGTTCGATCGCGCGGGTTTAATTCCATGGAAAATTGTTGGTCCGATTATTAACTATAAACTGCATACTCAGACAACTGTAGAATCAGGCGCTTTGTTAGACCAGCACAATATTTAGTTGAATGGAAACGTGGCGGCGCGTGGCTCTATATGTTCGCAGTTCATGAAACGTCATATTAATACTCGGCAACGTATAGCCAGCTAATAACAGATTTCACAGCAGTACAATGAACGGTTCATGTTTGTGTACGTCCATTCGTCGAGCACCGACGTCTCTGATGATTCGATACGACCTGGGAAACGTCGAAGATTCCGAAATTCATTACCGACGCGATTGATTGAAAGCGTCCAGCTATTGGTTCCCTCGACTTGTCTAGTTTTTCATAATCGTAAGAATACCCGGAAATAGCTTGCATTTCAATGTATATTCAAATGGTCTGATATATTTGTGGGTCATAGGAGTATTGGCTAATCGAATATAAATCGAGGCTGGGATCGACTTCCCTACATATAGCCTGAGGACAAGGAATCGGTTAACATGTGACACGGTATCGCATCGTTGCGTGTTCGATGCTGGGCCACTAGGTACTCGCCATAGCGAAGCAACAATAACATCGCACCGGATTTCCAGGGGATCCCCGCCCTCCCAACGGGGGGTAATCCGCGCCCTCGTTGCGCTGAAAGGGGACTGACTACCACGGCTTCTAACCGTTTACATGCCGGATCATCCTTCGTTATTGTTGCGTTTATGATAATAGTTACCTCCGACAAGCAACCCCTGCCACTGAAATCGCGACTATATGAACACCCTTCATGCGTAATACCGTGCCGAACTCATTCGTTCGTTAAAAGGCACTCCTTCTGTCTTTAATTTTCATTTCGTACGGACATAGGCAGGGCGAAGTCTGCGATCAGTGAAGTTGTATCGAAATGTCGATTCATATGAGAGATACTCAAATCTAAGCCTGAGAACATCACCTCGAGATGTGCGACTCTTGAAGCTATACCAAGACTTCGAAGAGCCTCGTGTGGTAAGAGACCAAAGGTCCATATTTCAAGAACCGCGATAGTTTTCGGTGTTTACTCAGTGGTCATGTGGCCAGCAAGAAAGTGTGCAGTGTTTAATTCCGCGGTACTTGGCGACCACGAAATGGAATTTCACCGAAAGCGCATTTAGGAAAAGAGCCAGCAGTGGCAGCCAGTCTGTAAGTTGTGCTTAACTTACAGACTAGTTACTGCAAGAACCTGAACCGAGAGAGCGGCAAAATTGTATTGCCAGGGATCCGAGTGCTCGCCATCCTCTGGATGGTGGTATTGGATTCGATCGCCGCGTCAGCAATACAAACACTTGAGTTCCGATGTGGGTCGTCCGCCCCCCTGACTCTTCCTGCTCCCCTGGTCGACCCTCTTCGTCATCCAATGCCAACCAGCCATCACTCGCGCCTTCATACGCAATATCATAACCCGAACTGTTTCCGGATTGAAATTGCATTTCAACCCCTTCGCAAATTTGTCGATTATGAGTGATCTTTGCTTGCAGCTTCATGTTTTATGATCAAATCATGTCAGCTTGTCATGGTCAAACGCGCGTGCATAAAATACTTCGCCATGGTGGTTTGATCTCGTTGTTGCCGATAGGTATCGCACCGGTCGCAAAAAAGTACGTGATTTGATCAAAGCTACGACGTGAAAGCGATTTTAAGTTGTGTAAAGTGCTCATCTGTATACAGGCAGTTAGAATGCGCAAACGGAAGTACACGGATCTTTCTCGTTCTCAGAGCGGGGTCTCTCCTTTCACTCCGTATCCTCTTCCTTCAATGGCGTTTCCATCTTAGCATTCATTTTTGTCTTTGCACTACGAAACACAAGCCGCAATGGTCTCTAGATTCTCAGCCGTCGGTAATGGAGGCTCTTTCGCCACTCTACCAGCCTTGTGGTGAAGGATTGAATGCTTACAGCACTACCTCGCTATGATTTGTTCGAGAGGAAAACCTTTTCGTGGCTTTTCCGACATTACTTACATCCTTTGAAAACGGTTCGCGCTTAAATTACACGTTCTCAAAAGAAGCACTCGAGATATGGGCTATAACTTTACACAATCTACAGGCTCTTATACGTACGTATGTTATGAATTGAGACATTTTCAAATCCTTTTCCCACAAGGAATTCATTCGGAAGATTATAGTATGAACAAATTATGAAAATTATCTTGATGACTTTGGTATTAAAAAGGCTGAAAGCGGGAAGTCTGGATAATATATATGCCCAGCATAAATGTATGTTCAGAGTTGCCCAGGGGGTTGCAATTAAATCACAATATTGACGACTGTAGCTGGGTGGCTCCGGTGCGGGCGCACGCTTCCCTCTACGCGCACCAGTGTAACTAATTCCCACTGCATTTAATGACTATGTGCTCTGTTGAGCTGGCGGGCTTGCCCCGGCCACCCTCGCGATGCTTGTGGGGCGGGAGTGTTTGAGTGGAGGCCTCGCTGGGGCGGCAGCCACTTGACCCTGCTGCCTGGAGTTTCACTGCTCGGACCATGGTTTTATTTTCTTGTCCCCGCGTTAGTTATGATCGTCTCTTTCATGTGTTGTTCGGAACGAAAAATAGTCACAAAAAAATTAAGAAACTCCCGGGTGTAAATTTCACCTGGTATAGTATCGCAGGGACGACGTGACCGGCGAGAGACACATTAAATTATAACTATTTCGAAAATCGGGGACCTGCATCGGCTTGCAGTGCACTTCAAGTGAGTGTATGGTCCTCACACAACAAGCCCCCAACGTAATGGAAATTCACGTCCAGATTCATTGGCGCTCCGCCATGAAAGAGATTAGTCAATAACTTGTCAGTGCCGCAACTGAAAATCCAATGCAATTTTTTACTCCTACCGACACACTCGGGATAGTACACCCAATGTTTAGATGCTACACATTTGGCACCCGGCTGTGTCAGCATTTACGGAGTAGGTCTTCTGAATTATAATTAATCAGATGATTCCTTCAACTCACAATCACTTTGCAACCTCTTGGGAAAACTCAGCACTGGCGTAGTGAGTATACAGCATTTCGATTCCGCAGCTAGAAGATAAATTTTCATTTTCCTCTGTTTTCCTGCTCCTTTGTCTCCATCGAGAGTTTCTTCAGTCCCTGAGAAAGACGAGTCAGTAACTCTGATTTCATTGTCTGACTCTCTTAACTTGGACTCGAGTCAGTCTTCAAGTTCAAGTATGGTATAACCTGAGTTAAGCACAAATCGAGGATGAACAAGCACGAGGACAAGGGCTTGCGGATTCTTTTCATCCGAGGTCCAAGTGTGACCCCGGACCAGAATGTCTGCGAGTGATACCTGGAGAGCCGGTTCTTCTGTGATGTGGTCTTGGCGAATCGGGGATGAAGAAATCCGCGTGTTGTATGACATCGCGAAGCGCGTTGACTCCTGAAGTCGAATTCGTCCAGAATCATCCCTGTGCCTGGATAGAGGACCAATTTATCGAGCGCTCGTTGGCATGGAGACCTGCTGGACAGGATCTGGTGAGCGGGTGGGTAGCCCGAGAGCCCAGAGTGTGGGGGACGAGCTTTCTCGAGGACCTACTCGAGGATGCTCCAGGAGGCCGTCACGGGGAAGCGGAGAGCCGGGGCTCCGGGGGTTGGCTACGGTACCCGCTCACTCTCCCGTGAGAGTATCGATTCTCGTGGTGATCCAATCAACGCCGGCGCCTTCCTCGACGACTTCCCAGTGCACGGGACGCTCGTCACCTTCCATGAATCCCGGGCTCACAAATTTGTCGCGTTTCAAAAATAGGGTTCTTCGAATCTTCAAATCTGTCTGAATATAGCATTACATATTCAGTAGTTAGATAAGTGTTCTTCCACTTTTGGGAGAATCTGCGGTGTAATGAGTGGCCATGGTTAACAAGATCTCAGCTTCACTTGATTATGCTTCAAAAAGGCTACGGAATGTTTTATCGAGGTTAAGAAAGAAATGTAAAAGCTGAAGCTGTTGGTAAAGTGGGACTGGATTGGATAATTCGTGTAAGAGTCGCGAATGTCATTTGCGATAGGTATACCCACACAGCAGATAGGTATGCACGAGCCTACTCGTACATAACTACAAGGTAGGTACCGAGTTAGCATAGAAATATGGACAATAAAGCGAGCACTCAAGTCACGAAGCCACGGAGCCAACTACCGGTAGAACTCTCGCACTGGTTGATTTTGTGTCGGCGAATCCTGAAGCGAGGTTGGCGCTTGGTCGGCGGTGTAGGACTCTCTGGTGGAGGGCTCTTCCCTTCCCTTTCCCCACAGCACCACAGCCCCACTTCTCCTTTTAAGCCCTATCCACATTCGTATCCAGTACTCATTTATCAAATAAATCAACACACCTCCTCATACACCTGTGAAGAGGTTTTATAGCTTAACGTTTACAGTTGCAAACAATTATAGAGCAATGATCTAACGTAAGCAAATTTTTATCCATTTTACAGACTGAACTCTTCCGATCTTTCTGCGGCCTCATCACCTTGTGTATTCTACGAATTCAATCAGTACAATGTGACGAGAATTGTTTCAGATTACTGAAAAGCATTACACATCGAAAAATATGCCTCATCAGCCTCAGAGTTACTCCTTCTTAATTTCTGGTCGGATGAAATGGTCCAGCGATCATCACAAGTGACATTTATAATGAGGGCTAGAAAAACACGTTGATTTGCGGAGTAGTTTACAGATCTTATACCTTGAAACGTCGTTTGGCCCTGGGATAATCAGAGCCCCCCAGTGCCTCATGGAATTAACGGTCCCAATTTACTGGGAAACATTCTTGTAGGAGAAACGTGAGGTCTACTTATGTGTGAAGACCATCGACTCATGAATGTGTGTAACGAAAAAGAGGTTGTAAAAATCAGGATGCACTTAGAAGCACGTACTCCGCCATAGAGGGGTATTCAGCCAAACTCCGCGGCAGTCAAAGCAAGGACCCTCAGCTTGCACGACCTCCGTGTCCCCATGGTACCCACGGACTTCGGTGTACCTGAGCGACCCAAGGTTTTGCAAACTTACCACACTGAACCTCCACGACGAGAACACTCGAGTTTCTTGCTGCAGTCACCCTCGAATATAATTCTTCGACCAGCAAGATTTCTTCATAGGTGATTCCTACGCACGTGAGTCCCTATCCTGGTGTATAGTTTCACTTCGTGGACTCGGAAAATTGACATTATAGTAATCATGGGCTTCGAAAATGTTCATCATTCCTACCATGGAGAACCACTATTTAGATGGAGTGAATATTGAAATCGAAAGACAAGCCCTAGAGGGAGACACTCGAAAAGTGCCGTAGACATTATATGCAAGTCTTCACTTGCCAGTGGTAGAGAGAAGAATAACTTGCTTCTCTTCAATCAGTATTGAAGGTGTCAAAGCATTGTCGTCGCACTATGATCGCGATGAAAAAAAAACCGTCAAGAGATTGATTCGGTGTCGGTGCTGGGGATGATGAGATAATGTAAGAATGCTACACATACACCCAACTACGTGATGGAACGTCCTCGTCGACAGACAACGGTACCAAGGATGGTGGGTGTCCCAGGGGTAGAAACAACCGAATGCGCACGCGCCTCGGCGAAAGCCGCAGGAAAGGAGGGAGGGTGGAGTACACGGGAGAAGAGGACGCGGATGGTCCTTGTGAAGGGAGGGCTACGAGGATCTTGATAAGGAGTATCCTAGAGCCGTCGAGGAGGCTTTGGCGACCCCCTGTCTTCCTGGCACTCCGTGCCCCCTGGTTTCTGGTCCGTGCAGTTTCCAGTCTCTGGGCGCTACAGGCTTCTGCCGGCTCCGTCTACTCATCTCGTTGTAAATATGCCCTCCACATCCCCTGGTTTGAGGATCGGTCTCCACTACCACCGTCACCACCACCAGCATCATCTCCTTGAAATGCTACAAGGATATCGGGTGTTTGCCGCGAGACTTTTGTACGGATTGCGGAATCAAGGGTTTTCCCAGTTCTTGAGTAGTTGGCGCCCTCCTACTCCTACTCCTTCGCGCGCCCGTTCTCCACGCGTCCTCCAAACGTCCTTCAGGCGTCCTTCAGGCATCCTCAAGCCCAGGTGCTCGGACGACGAAGCTTCTAAAACCCTTGAAACTTGTGAAATGAGTCTTCTCCAGCGCCCTTTCGTCCTCTTCTTGTAGCCGCGGGACGGATAGGACTCCACCAGGACTAGCGTCGCAAGTTTTTTCTTTGCACTAGGTGTAACGAACCTGATTATCGCTGAGGCGATAACTACTTCTCCAATATCAAACAACGCGTGTCCTACGATACGGAACGGACCTTACTGCCGGGATCCGGGGTGCTATGGCATGTAACGAAAGATTTGTTTTGACAGAGAAAGTTAACCTGTCATGTTCGCGGGTTAGCCGGCTACGAACCCAGTGCCGATGAAACATGAGACGTTTGGTCGACGGCCCGGTCAAACAGGGCGGGAACTACCTCCGGCTAAGAGGTAACGTGATCCATTTCCGCAGGAATCAGACCGCGTGTGTAAATAAACTGGAGTAGTTCTTCGTAGACAATACATTGTCAATATTCTTAGCCCTTAGCCGAGTGTGAAAAAGGTTTCCACGGTTCAGGGAAAATCTTTTTTTTTTTTTTGCTTCCATAAGCCAACTTTCATGACGAACTGAACTCTAGTTGTACTCGAATAGGTTCAGAATATATAATTTAAAAAACAAAAATAAAAATTTCGATACCAAAAATGTAATAGGTATATCTGTAAAACTATAATGCATTTCGAGTAACGACGAAATCGGGTCTTGTATGAAATTCGTTTTGACGGAACAACCAAGGATCATAAAAACGCGCGGTAAAGTTGGCCACAATCGCATTCACTTCTCGCGGAAATGAGGCGGAAGACCACAAGAGAACCACCACCGTTGGAGCAGTGGGTTCGAAACGAACCTGCCCTTTGTATGTTTTTTTTTTCAATCTGTCAGATTTGTTCTTGATGTGGTTTTGATATGACTATAGCCCAGGTAAAACCGTCGTGCGTGGGCACTCGGGCGTCTACCTATCTCTACAAAAAAGGCAGACATACAGAAGCAGGCGAGGTAAGAAGGAATAAAAGATGCCCGAAAAGGTTCATCCCACACTTTCATCACATGATCACAATTCATTTCTATCTTTCGCCATTCGTAAGAAAATCGGTACAGAGAATCTGCAAAGAAAATAATTGCTAGTGAGAATGAAATGAGAAAAAAAAACCTCGTACAAAATGAAAAGTGCAAAATACTATCGAGTGGAATCTCTGTTATCGCGTTGGTGTTCGGCGGAGAGCCTTTGTGCCATAAGACCGGTACGCCTTCGGTAAGCAAAAGGAGGGAACTCCTCGTAAGGCCCTCAGCGTTTACACCGCCGCATGCGCACTGAGGTCTAAAGAATTCAGCGTCATTTTTGAATTAATCTCATTCGACTGCCTCCTTTATAGTCGGGCTCTTACTTCACCAGCAGACCGCTCACCGCGCCTCAAGGTTAATTGGAATGAAAAAAAATCCTGGGGAATAAGTTATTTTTAAAGAGCTCGCGTATGTATGCACTCCGCGCTGCATAAAAGCTCAAGATATTTATCTCGTGTTGCGTATAAACGCATCTTCCTATCTCCTGCAGGGTTTCTTGTACATATACAATCGGTATGCCTTGATACTGAATTTTGTACTGTATTGGCCACAAGATCTTTTAGCCAAGGTAACAAATAGGATTGTTCATCAAGTAACGAGGATATGTCATCATGAATACAATAGTATCAACTAGATATCCACCAAGTGCGTAGATATTTCAGAACATTCGTTACAGTCTCGATACAAAACGGTATTTTAGTGCGATTGCTGATGGCCCATATAAAGGATGATGAAAGTCCAATAGAAGCCGCCCTGCAATTTAGTCAGAGATCTGATTTTCCGGCAACAAGTATACACATTCAATGCCTGTATTTTTATCCTAAATATCATAGAATTACCATTATGTCGTGCATGTCAACTGTGTACTTTTTGCTCCACTGTCAAAGATATAATCAAATGTTTTACCATCTTTTGTCAAGTTTGAAAGACCCGTTTCTTCGCTGCAAAGAAGATATCCGTCTTTTCTTCTCTATGCCCTGCAGTGGCCATTACATCGCTGCTACTGATGGATACCTTGACTCAATGAAGGTATCTTCTTCATTGAATGACATTTCTATCCGTTAATACTGTTCATGCAATATTTTTTCTTCTTCACGTAGATGTAAGAACGAGGAAAATCAAAAGTCTATAATTATCGGGATAAGATCCATGGTCAAACAGAACCGCCTGGAATACCTCCTAGTGGTAGAAAACGACTTGACACTTGTCTCTCGAATGAATAGCTGCCCAACCCTCTTGTCAGTCCGTCTATCTGTCTGTGGGTCGGTAGCCGACGTAAGCAACTGGTAAATACCTCATAGAATTCCCTCGAAGGTAATGGAGCGCATATCCTAGCTAAGGAACAAAAACCTTTACTTGGCATGGTCTGAACGCAGGGGCGTTCTGTTGTGATGGAAGGTATTAAGCAGGGCAAAGGCCTCCGGACACCTGTGCGTTACCGAGGGAATTGTGGATCGCCTTAAGCCCCAAAAGATCGGTTTTAACCAGAAGCAGTCACTTTCTAACGCAAAATTAGTCGGTCAAAATCGATTAGGAAGAAGAACGAGAACTTCCTATTCGAATATCCGGTGAGAGAAACAATTTTCTGCAAGGTCTTTCGTAACAAGTGGTAAATTACGTACGGTTCTCCTTTCCCATGGAGGATTATCGTGCGACTTTATCTACCTGGAATATCTTTGGTAATATAATGTTCCCTGCAGCCACCGATTGATTGGGTTTGGACGAATCCCTTTTCCGTTTATTTGGCTCTATTAGCCGTTAGACAAAGTTACGTCACCCCTGGAGGGTGGGATAAGCGAATCAGCAAACCGCGATAATAGAGTTTCTTAGTAGAAAATTGGGTAATTCTGCGGGGTAGAGGACCGGTCAGGCGAGGAATTGATAATCAAACGTACCCTGTTAACCCCTAGGTCTGGCACTCAGCTTTGACCAAGGGTTTCCGAAGGACAGTCGATCCTACGGACAAACACACGCATCCATGTACATGTATATTGATTCACCGAAGCACTAGTCTCTATATCATCGTAAAATTTGGCAAATTGGATTTTGATTATATATGATATTGGGAGAATCTTTATGGAAATATATTACTCGATGGGCAGTCCGTGAGTTAGTTTACGGGTCAAGCACATTCGGTTCCTTTCCAGAGTTGATTCAATTTGAATTTGATGAAAAAGGTTTCATTTGAGTCGATGAAATAACTTGATTTCTCTGGATAATAGGTACTTATTGAGAATCAAAAGTGACAGTAGTAGCCACCTTCTTATGATCTAGTAGCTTGTTTCAAAAACTGAACAATTTTTTACGCATTTTTCGGTTATCCAGACCGTCGAGTGCTTTCGACTCCATTTTTTTTTTCATTTGATCAGAATATGAGAATTTGTGGTTTGAAAATTGTATGTTTTTCGTAGCGTAATAATCCTATCTCACGGATGACGTATTTTCTTCGTAGAAAAAAATAAAAATTTTCGACGCTCACCTCTACGCTTCTATTCAGGCCGGCCCTCCCCGAACCCCAATTATATTATACTAACGCACAATTGACGATAAAACCTCAACTCGATTTCGGATTCTAGCTGATCGTCGTGCTTCGAAGTAAATGGTTCTCGCATAGCTGGTCTCTCGAGTTTTTCACCTTTTGTCCACGGTCTTATTCAAGAATATCGTATAATATATTTCTCATTCTTGATATGTGCTGCGGAAAAAGAAGGATCAATCCCTCTGAACCCTTCACTTGGGGGACGTGACGATATGTCCATAGAAGCAAGGGCATCATGTTAATAATCCTCATTTCTGCGATCTCGCGAATCACTTACAATGGTCATATATGATTCGGGACAGAGATGTCCGTGGGAGGGTGTAAAAAAGTAAAAAGATACAGTTCAGACCTTGCAAGAAATAATTTTGACGATCCTCGAAGAGCGTTCTAGAAGATTTTTGCTCGGGTATAAATCGTGAAGCAGAAAACAAAAAAAAAAAAAACGTACCGTCATAAATTCAGAACTTCATTCTGCGACACTCGACGGTACGGCGCAGAGCTTTGCCCGCACTCGACACTGAGTGAAGTACAGAGGAGAAGAAAAAAAAGGGGGGATGCAGGGTAGCGCAGAGAGTAGTAGTGTAGAGGTGACGCTAATGAGGCACGCCATAATTAGTGATACTGTCTACCGGGCGCTCGAACGGGTTCTCGAGGACACGGGCAATTCCACACTCGGGAACGAGAGGCGAGTAGAGTAGTCCCTCCTTCTGTTTCCACTTTTTCTTCTTATCCGCCCTCGTCCCTCTTTCCATCTTCTACTCTCAGCCTCTTTGCCACTGCAGGTTCACCCTCTTCTGAGAACAGCCCTGCGACCTACCACTGCCACATCGCTTGTGCTCGCTGTGCGGATTCATCAGCTTTGACACCTGGTGCGAATCAAAGTCCGCTCAAGGAAATACACATTTCTAATGTCCAGGGTGGGAATACTAGACACAGTCTACACTGATGTGCAAGTTGATCGAAAGACGTTGAGCAGAGTTTCAGTCTGTACCGAAGATCACCTGATATCCTTCGTCGTGGTAAAAGAAACAAAAGTCCAGAAACATGACCTGATCCCGCATGATATTGGGGTTACGTGATCATCGAGGGCGTGTAGTGGATGTCGGATTTCCGAAGGTGCCGAAGCGTGTATCTGGTTTACAGATTTAAAACAGCGTGTCGATTTAATATGGCCCGCACTTACGTGGAAGCGGAACAATCGTCGGACTACTGGAGGACAAGCATTGTGACGTACACATGCAGACATTCACGTACTCACACTATTACAGTATCAAGCGGAGTGAATAGATCTACAATTATACGTAGGGTGAGGGAGAGAAGGTAGAGTAGGGTAGGATGGGGACCGATTTGAAGGCACAATGCGGCTCAATGCCGAGGAAATTAGCCGCGGTACTGCTGGTGACGCCCGTCATCCCCATCCCATAAACACCCCGTGAACACTGAGCACACCATCATCTCTGGCTTCGATTCGATTCGTCTCTCCTTTTCTATTCTATTTTCTCCCTGCATTTGTCCCGCCGAGGTAAAGGTAAGGAGAAGAGAAGAACCGGTACCTCTATGTGCATACGTATTGAACATGGTGACAATGGTGATTCGCTATTGGTGTTTAATTCGTACAAGCCGAGTTCCTGATTTGATCATCATTCATCACGTGAAATATTAGAGCAAGTGTCCTAATCATTTGGCATTATGAGATTTCTGACTGAGTGAGTAAAATCGACTGTCTGCTGTCTCCTATACCTCATTCTCTCGATGTAATGCAATACTTAGCACCGTGGCATGACGTCAAGTAAATATATGTCTAGGGAAGAGAGATGAACTCGGGGGGTCCTTCTATTCTATCCGTCGTTGTCTATCCGTCTAGATGACAGGTGGGACCGATGTTCGCGGGCCTCGGGGCCCCTGGTGGGCCCTCGTTAGACAAATTAAGCCCTGTGCTGACTGGTGCGTTCGCCCGGGACGAACTTGGAGTGGACTGCAAACACTCGAGGAGGCGCGCTACCGTTCTACCGTCTCTCTACACCGCACACCCCGTGCCTATCCTTCTCGTACCTATATACACTGATATATCTGTGCATATTGTAGATATATGGAGGTATCTGCGAATGGGGTGAACCAAAGAAAGTTGGACAGATTTCAAATTGCTATACCCAATGCCGGATATGCTGATGGAGATCCTACTGCTATATCTTCACGCTCATTTGTGCCTTTGCCAATTCCACATAAATCGCCAATGTTCAACATCTCACACGTTTCGCCCATTTTGTCGATGAGATAAAGTTGGAGAGGTCAGGATCTGGCATTGGCGTTTACTATCGTTATAAATCAATCACCAATAGCTTGTTCACTTCCAACGTTCCCTCCATTCCTCCTTATGATACAAACTATTCACTGAATCACGTTGAAAAATGTTTTCAAAGATTTGCTTTGCTCGATTCGCAACATGGGCACTATATCGTTGACGATTGAAATCACGCTTTTCAGTAACGTGTGCATGAAGATTAATTTTTTATTGATATTGATCCGTAAGGTAGGCACGCGTCGCTTGTTGCAAGCCGTTCTTCTCTTTCTCTATATGCTTTTCCTCTTTATTGTAATCTACTCCATCTAACTAGCGAGCCTATCAACAGTGGAGTATCCATTTGACGTGTGCAAATGAAGTCTCAAAATACTTCAACTCCATCATTGGGTTACCTGTGTACATACACATCATTGATCGACAGGCATATATACCGAAGGTACGATCTCCTAAGGTACAGGTATAAGTATACTATCGGAATCAAAATTGTATAGAGTTAGATCATCGACGCATTTACACTCCAAAGTGTCAAGCAAACAAATGGTTTCATTTATATTTTGCTAATATCTCATTTCCGTTTGGCCTTAGGTAGAAAATGATTCCAAAGAATTTTCAAGTTCATACAAATGTGTGCAAAGAAAAATCGCGACAGTTTTTCGCGTAAGCTCGACCGATCGAAAGCTTTGCTACAAGCTTGAAAATCGCGACCTCATATTACCATTCAAGAAATTAGTAACAAAAACGAAAACCCCAATTTAGACTACTACTGGGGTGAATTAGCAACTAAACCACTGATGACGGCAGTTGTAGTTTGATTCTGAAGGAGATCAACCCGAGTTCAAAGTGTAAAAATATGAAATTAAGGTAATTTTGATGATTTTTGTCAAAGTAGGTATTTTGTTCAGTCCCCACGACATTGCAGTTATTACCATTGCTTTCAGGATGTTTTCTCGTGGAAAAAACGATTGTTGAACACAGATTTGACATACAGACAAGTCCTATAGTTAAAATTGCACATTGGTTAGTGCATATACTGTGTGTAGAATTAAAAGCCAAAGGTTGGTCGCCGATAGATGTCTTCGTGCTAGAAATATTCTACAATCTGATCGAGATGAATTTTGGAATTTCGTCAGACTATAAAAATTTGGGAAATAAAGTTTTGACTACGTTCCAAATTTTCACATTTCAAAACTGATGAAATTTGACGATTCGCATATTCTGAGTTTCGACCTACGATCATCCCTTGCACATAATTTCAAGCACGAGAACATTTGTGTATTACCACAACCCTCGTTTTTCAATTCGGAAAACATTTGTGATCTTCTTATGAACTTTCAGAATCACACAAAATCATTTTTTCGCCGAGGAGCATCTGCGAGTGAGATATGGGCAATAACAGGTAAAAACCATTCACTTTGCTTGCTACCGAAAGGATTGAAAACTTGATTTCCATATCACATTCTTTGAACACAAAGATGGTCCCGGAGAACGATATTGATTGCAGTCAGTGAAAAAAAGTGTTTTAAATCTTTTTGTCAAACGTGTCCTATGATGAAAATGAATTTCACGATTATTTGTCAATAGAAGTGTCGCTATTGTTTGTGCTCGGTGTCTCCAGCGCCATTTCGAGGGTTCTTGTTTGCATGGGAGTACGAGGGTTTGGCTTTTTCTATTCTTTCGGTAGCTGGTCGCCTCGCGTTCCTGGCCACGCACTGCGGGAAAAAAAAGAGGATGGGGGTGGGGAACGAGGTACATCCGCTAATTGGATAATTACGGAGTGCGGCGTGCTTGTTTTATAATTGGGAGCGCACGGGGCTCGCCAGACCGCCCGACGTGACGAAACGTCGACGTCCCGAGTCACGCGGTACGTGACAATCTACCCTTGGAGCTCATTTCGCAAACTCTCCAGCCAGAAGCCTAGCTGTGCTGCAGACGACGGTCACAAACGTCAAATTCCACGATACTTCAAAAATTTCTATTGCTTTGCAGTTGTTGCAACCATAAATAAATTATCGTTGACTATTCCGATTTGTGAGACTTGGGAATCTGGAGAAACAAGATTTCGAGTATCGTTCAGTGGTTATTATCGATGAAACTTGATTGTTTTTTTTTTCACGAACAGAAAACAATGAGGGCTATGAGTTTCCCCCGCAGTTATATCTGCGTAAGGATATAGGTATACGCGTGCGTCGGGAGTCAGGAAGGCACGCGTGCGTTTTAATTCAAGTTTCTTAATCCTTATGGGAGTGACTGACTGGTAGTTGTCGGGGGCGAGGAACCGAAGGGTTTGCCCGATGAGATCGCCGAACCCCATCTAAATCACCCTACAATTTGTTTGTATGTACATACATACAGAGGCGGCAGCCAATGCCCGCCCATGCATTTTTAAGTCACTGCTGGTAATCAATAAATTCAATCGTGCGTCCACAAGCTTTTGACTTTTTACGTTCGAGTGGATGTTGTTCAGGGCTTCGACGTATCGTTAACAAACGATCAATTCACGTTTGGTCGAACTTCAGGAGAGTAGATCGTGGATGTAACAATCACATTTCAGGATTCAAATTTCTATTCCCAACGTTTCGATTGGATCATGAACAATCATTTTCAAGCCTGTGAGCTGTGACAAACTTTACAGTAGCCTAGGCTCATTAGTAACGGTTAAAAAATAACTCTTCCAGTTATAGTGATCCCATCGCTTTGCCATACATCAAAGGATTACCGGAACTGAACAGATTCAGTCTCTCCTACGTAAACTTATGGTATTGATGGGGTCACAAAGTCTCAATCGCCATGAAACTTGGACGAATTTCAAAAGGCTTCGGCGTGGGGTTTGTTGGGTTGGCAAAAACATGGAAAATATTCCTTCGAAGATTGAAATATCAGTTTTAATTTAAAAAACCGGGAACATTCTTAATCAAAAATTGTAACTGTTAGATATGGCCATGAATGCGACGTTGACACTTGCATCCAGTGATTATTTTCAAAGTCAAGGTACCCGTTGATCTCTTGTGGAACCGTTTTTCTTTCTTTTTTCTTTTGCTGTTTTATATAAATAAAAACTTCGTTGAGAATTCCATGAAACGTTATCAGCAAGTAAAAATATCATAACTCCGCCAAATTTCAAGTTATCAGAAATCGGTCCCATAGGAGCTTGACGGGTATGTTGCCTCTCGATGATTTTCGGAAGAACCGTTTGGCTCGAATCCTGGATGGAAGTGTCAACGCCGATACTTTATTGGCCATAACAGCAACAATTTTTTAGTTAGGATGTTCAGTTTTTTGTTCTGTTTTTTTTTATCGAAGCTTACATTTCATTTTTTCAGATCTTTGAAAAAGGACATTCTTAATCAACTTAAAAAATTTGTAACAAATGGACGGTTTGATTGAAAAATCTAAAAAAAATTAATAACGCGTTAGAAAAAACATGGAATGATTTTGAGATCGTCGGAATTTAACACTGGTCGAGTTGGCGTGGAATGCCCCATATACAATCATCCGTACAGCATAACGCATCGAGATATTTACAAATCAGTTGTCTCGTTGCTCCTTGGTCACAAGTTTGATCTTGACAATCCCGAAATTATGGCAATATCTCTAGAAATTTCATTTGCAATGAGCAACCTTAGCAACATGTATGCTCCTTTGTTTGTTATTGTGAAGACTGAGGAGTACTGTAACTGATTGGTCGTCGCTGAACTCCTTGCCTATAACCACCTTAGACGCACCCGAAGTGCCCCTACGGTAAGTTATTTCATTTTTTTTCCGGTTTTTTCAATCAATCTGTACAATCCTAAATAAATTTCGAAATGTTTTGACGTACAGAAAGTGCTAAATTCTAAGTGCTAAGTGCTAAGTGCTAAGTTTGAGTCTTCTGAACTCATTTTTTTTTCAAATTGTAACGGACTAACCGTACTTTCTTATCAATTCTAATATATTTAAGGATGTATAGGCCATACAATCTCAACCAAAAGTGAGTCTCGTCAATATTGAATACTTCGAGTTGAGAAAAAAAAATCGGAAAAAAAATCAACCACAATCAAGATGATAAGAGTATTCGTTTTCAATAATAATAATGCCCAAAAGTTATCAACAAATTGTTTAAAAAAGTCATTGTTTAACAAAATTCCAGGTGACGTTATTTTTTTTCATGTCAAATTAATTCGTTAATCTTTCCGAATACACATGAATTTTTTCAGAATTTTGTCTCTTTTTTGAAATTCCGTTTTCGATTTTGAAAAATGGAGAAAAAAAATCTGAATTTTGGATATGTTATTGTGGAAACGATGTAGATTACAATTCCGAAGTTTCCGGAGCGTGGAACTAATAGTTTTGTAAATACAGCCTTTAGAAATTTCCGAAAACGGTAATTTCAAAAAAGTGACAAAATTCTGAAAAAATTCATGTGTATTCAGAAAGATTAACGAATTCATTTGACATGAAAAAAAAATAACGTCACCAGGAAATTTGTTAAACAATGATTTGTTTAAACAATTTGTTGATAACTTCTGGGCATTATTATTATTTAAAATGAATACTCTTATCAACTTGATTGTGGTTGATTTATTTTCGATTTTTATCTCATCTCGAAGTACTCAATATTGACGACGAGACTCACTTTTGGTTGAGATTGTATGGCCTGTACATCCTTAAATGGTACTCTGATCTACTTTTATGGTTCTCTCTACAGGCTTGAAAATGATTATACATGATTCGATAGAAACGTCGCAGATGAAAAAACAAAATTTGAAAGTGTTAATCACGATCTAATTTCCAGAAATACTCTAAAACAGTCAAGATTCCACAAATTTCTATTTATTCGTACGTGTTTTTATCGTATCGAATACGTTTCTGGAACGGCTCTAACTATAAGATAAGCATGTCAATGGTCCCCCTCCCTTGAAATGGATTTTGGAATAACGAACACACGGAATTCGCACTATTTGCAAACAACTTCGATTACAATGGCGATATAAGCGAGTAAGTAATTTACTCATATGGGAAACAAAGGTTATTTCCGAAACCCATTTCAAGCGAGGAGCACAATTGACATGTTTATCTGGTCATAGCATTTCCAAAAGTTTTCAAGAACTCCCTGAGATTTCCCTGAGATTCCACTGCCAAATGAAATTTCCTGAAATTTACAGGTTTTTCTCCTGGTGTTACCCATTAGCCTAATCCAGGGCCGTCTTAAGGTTGGGAGCGCCCATGGGCTGCCCTAGACGAAGCGTCCCCCCCCCCCCCCCGCCTCCTAATTTGGAAATAATGCAAAGTCGACGGAGGAATAGGTAGAGCGAAAGAAGCGCATATTCGAAGCATCGCGATTTTTGGAACGGGATACGTGCATCATCACAAACACCCAACAGCTGACTTTCTTAGCGGTCATTAGAGTGTCTCAAATGAGTTTTTTTCTAGCAGGTATGAATTTGCTGCGAAGGAACTCAGGTGAGAAATCCACCAGTCGAATTTCGCGAACAAGTTTTTTTTTGCACAGGCATTGGAAAGACACTTTTTAACACCTATTTTCGATTCATAAAGTAGCACTTTATAATGCTAAGTTCCAAG
>JAFFZH010006898.1:1840-15325 GCA_018420115.1 Euura saliciscinereae
CCCCCCCCCCCCCCCCCCCGTCATCTGAGCAACTCCACACCCTGAAATTTCGTAAGTTGTCGGCCCTGATATTTTTCATACCTGTCGATAGACTTAATCCTCAAATTGCTTCGATCTCTGTTTATTTAATTTGTGTAGTTTTATGCACGGAGAAAACGGAGCAGTTTCTGTAGCTGAATGAATAGATATTTCCAGGAACATAACCTATAACAGGTATGGGAGCCATACTGTCAGTTGCAGCAACCTAGCGTATAGCTCCCACAACTATACTTCTGGCTCCCACAGCTATACTCTGCGCTCTTGTAGCTGGACAATACACTGTTATGACCAAAGACTGGCAAAGACCCGATTGATAGCTACGAGAACCAGAAATCTGGCTGTCACAACCACTCCTTTTTCTCCGTGTGGAGAAAAACTTTTCATAAAAACCCTTAGTGTACTTAACCTAGCCTTATCATCTAACTTAATCTAGTTTGTCTAATTTCGGCATTGATTTCCCGTATTGAAATCTATTAGTATTTGTTGTGGGAGTTTATATCTGCCGTATGAATTATTTTTCTCTGATTCGACATACAACAACATATATGTCGTAGGTGTTGCTCCAGAATTGGCAGGCGTACAAAATAATTGGTAAAATACATACAGTATATATCTCAGTTTTAGAACCTAGTATTATCACGTTCACGCCAACTGTGCTATGACTGGCATGTCTTTACTTGCGGGAGAACTTCCCGTCATTGTAGCCCGCAGCGGCAAGTGTGTCAACTACCTAAACTCAAGAGACAGTTCTGAAATCTTCTGCTAGCAGACAGCTATCAGAAACTTGCTCCGCGATGGCTTAGGTACCGGTACTCAAACATTTTGTAAGATTATCCATCCTGAAGAATCCTCACAAATCTTACAGTGACGACATTTTGATCGGAATGTGAAGTCGAGGACGCTTTCTTTTCATCAACAGATGAAATTTTAGCATCCTAATATAGTTTTAACGAGAAAGTTTATGCATAAACATTCTCATGGTGAAAAACGTTTTATCATGGATATAAAGAATTCAAGTACCAAATACGAAAACTTGGGAAAAGTTTACAGACGGTTTTTTTATTCACTGTCTGGAATATTCAAATGAACTAACAACGACACCAATGTTACCACCTGATGGAGATACTCCGCACCACTCGTCGAATTTAACAGGGCTGAAGAAAATCGATCAATACTTTGATAAATGGTATCGACACAAAAAGCGAGATAAATATAGAAAGAATTTTTCCCAATTTTCTTATCCCACATCCATCGCTCTTTGCGCTCACTAATGTCTAATGGTCTGAAAATATTTGTGACATCAGAGAAGTCGCGCGGTCTCTTTGTGACCGTTGAATGGTGGCCCTAACGAGGGGTAAAAGTGGAGCCGAATATTCCCGGGATCATTGCGTTTATCCGTTGCCCTCCTTACCACGTATCTCCCTCATTTCACGCGTTCGGGGTTCCAGGATTAGAGAATCAGGAACCAGGAGTTAACATGAGCCTGCGGTCATCGAGGTCCCAGGGGTGGGAAAATGGTGCCAGAAGTTCGAAAAACTTCCCATAATCGTCGCCTATATGAAGAACCCCGGTACCCCAGACTATATCTACTGTAGCCTCAGCCCATCCCTCTAAATCTATAAACCCTTCGGTCCTCGAGTCACGAGGCGGACAAACGAGGAACCCTGAGTTTTCTGGAGTTTCTGTATATCGTAGAACGATGCTCTTGGCACGGACGTCATCGATTAAGGATCGAGCTGACGACGAAGAAAGGGAGTAGCTTGGCAAAGTGAAACAGCTCGAGTTACTTTCGCACCTCTAGATAATGACACCAATGAACAAACGCTGATCTCGAGCAGCCATTCTCTCATTCTCCTTTTTTTTTGTACTGTTTGTCGAATCTCTTATCTTAACAATAAAAAAAGGATACTTCAATTGTCTTGTTCGTGACGATGTCGGTACTCATTTTCATTCTTTTCTTTTTCTGGCGAAACGGTTCGTTTGAAGTGAACTTTGTCTTTTGACACAGTTACAGGATTTTATTGATTTTCCGAAAGTTCAAACCCTCCAGGAAGTAGGCTATGCTGGTACTTTAATGCATGTGGGGTATTCCACGTCAAACCGACCCCTCATGAGCGTGACCCTCTGGGATTTCGATGCCCAATGAATTTTTTGGTTCGTTTTGGTCAAAAATCATACCTCTAATTTTTTTAATTTTGCCGACATTTTTGAAGGTCGTATGGTGACCTCAAATATCATCATCAAGATGGACATTTTTAAACGCACTGATTTTTTTTTTTAATCAGGGACTCGAAAACCCATCGTTTGGTCATAGTCCGATCATGGGATGAAAATGCTAACATTTTTTTTCCAATTTTTGATTTTGCAGAAAAATATGGAAAAAATTCTAATCATGGTTTTTTGTAGTAAAAAATAAAACGAAAAGAAACTTTATCTTGGTAAAATTTGATTTTCTTGTTGGTTCAAGAGTAAAACGCCAAAAACGATCGTTGATTGCGTTTTTTTTCGAATCAAGCATCGTTTTTGGCGTTTTACTCTTGAACCAACAAGAAAATCAAATTTCACCAAGATACAGTTTATTTTTGTTTTATTTTTTACTACAAAAAAACCATGATTAGAATGTTTTCCATATTTTTGTGCAAAATCAAAAATAAAAAACCAATTAAAATGTTAGCATTTTCATCCCATGATCGGACTATGACCGAACGATGTGTTTTCGAGTCCCTGATTTTACAAAAAAAAAATCAGCGATTTTAAAAATGTCCATCTTGATGATGATATTTGAAGTCACCATACGACCTTCAAAAATGTCGGAAAAATAAAAAAAAATTAGAGGCATCATTTTTGACCAAAACGAACCAAAAAATCCATTGGGCATCGAAATCCCAGAGGGTCACGCTCATGTGGGGTCGGTTTGACGTGGAATGCCCCATGTATAATACTTTCAGGACTTCCAGGACGCAACAGCGATACGTCTGCGGAAATAATCTAAGAATACCACTAGACACTAGAGTTTAGTAGCTATGGCTCCAAAGTGTATTAACCCTCATATTAACGTCACGCTGGTGACTAATTAGCGCCCCACCCGTGCATTATACTAACTATGTAGACAAACAAACTTTACCTATGACCCAAAATATCCACCACACCAATTAATTATGAGGCTCATAATAAGTCTCGTCCTGCTATTAATTATGCACCGAGATCAATATAGTAGGTATATAACGTATTGTTCAGTAGGTACACCATAATGTCACATCCCATATTTTTTGTTTGCATATTTAGTACCCCGAAATCGATCGGGACCAATTAATCAGGAGACAAAAATGTTATCCGAAGTAGATTACTACTTTCACTAGATTAAAAAAATGAAAATACTATATCTAAAGCTAAGCTAAAACAGAAACACATGATAGCAGAGAATCAATGCGAAGGACGTTATATGCCATCGTGTGAAGTGAACAGTTTTCATACCCCTGATCTACTCTAACGGATTGAGAACATTGATGAAGCTAAAGCACAATAATCTTGAATAAGAATCATAATTGTAGGTATCATTGCAGGTTCTTCCGAATTTCTTCGTCATTATCCGGGTGGATTAGGAGATCAGCAAATGTTTAGCATGTGATGCATCCGAAACTTGAAACGCTTGTTCAAGTTCTGGCACTAACCTTGAGTAATGAGTAACTATTAGCAGTATTTCATAACGTGACAGATTAGTAATAGTTTTCAAAGTTTCTGCTCATGAGGAGATCAGCTAAAGCTTCTGGACAGTGATGATACAGTAATGGGTGACTGCGCCTGTCCATGAATTGTTGGGATTTCACACACGTCACGAAAGCTTGATGGCTATCCATTGAGTCGGAGGTGAGCCGGTGATGAAGTTCTATGCGATTATAGTCACAGTATATTAACACATATGCGACGATCGGAAATGACGCGAAGCTTCATTGACACAGTGAAATGTACATTTGATGAGATTTCCGTCAATCATTGTCGAGCGAATCTCTTTCATGGACCGCGAACGCTCTTTGTTCCAAAACGTGCTTTTATCCCAACTTTCCTGCACGTTAACCAAGTGCAGTTTGGACGTGATCAGATTTATAAAGTTGGAGGTTTACTGATCCAAACATGAAGGGCTTAATTAACGTCTGTCGGAGAATACAGAGAATCTCACTCACGTTTTATAAAGCTCGGATAATAGTGAAATCGACATGAATACATTTGAATAGTTGTGAATAGACCTTTTGAAGGCCGTCCGTATCGACTCACGACACCGGCTGTAACTTATCTGGCAATGCGCGATGGCCAAATCGATATACAAACCATGTACCTACATCGGAGGGTTTATTTATCGGAATAAACTAGCGAAACCGCATGTGGCTCAAAACCCGCAACTTGATGGATTCAAAGTGTTCAGATCTGCAGCTGCTGCGAAAACAAATTCGTCGACAAGTTATCGATTATTCAGGCTATCCTATCAGCTATTCACTTGCAGTCTGTTGAACCGTGAGATTGACTGTAAAAACCAAAAAGTAAACTCTACTTTTGATCATAAGCATTTCCCGACGAGTTTTCTGATTTATTTCCTGAGTATTTTCCTGAGTAATATTAGCATTTCAGAGTTCTGGAACACTTCTTGTTCAGACACATTCATCATATTAACACAGACAATAACCAATCCCGGTATGTTACCACAAACTAGGTGAACTATGGTTCGTAGGCTTACATGGACCCGCGTCTAGGTATACAAAGCTAATATGCGAGGTGGCGAATGTGTGGAGTGTCGTGGAAGACGTATCACATATCGGTGGATTTCATAGATACATACCGATCTCTCTAATGAGTGGCTACAGCTATATCCGCATACATAAGCAGGTTTGATCCCATAATATGGTGCTATGTCAGATGTACACACATACCTCAGCGTATTATATTAATCCCAACATACGCAGCACATTGATCAAAGGTTAAATTTCCGAGAAATGCACCGTTCAGTAAATGCGCTTCACGCAATGTATTCATGATGGAATTTCAATTACATTTGTGTCATTCGTTCAATCATGTGGATGTATCGATTCAACATCGATTCATAGTCACAAAAAAATTGAAATAGGACATGTAGGTATGACGAGTGTCCGAAATAGAGTCGGTATCGTGTCACATGATATCAAATAATCCCAGAGCGATGCAATTTTACAGACTTCACTGGACAGTGGTGGAATTAGTCTCGATGATGGATACAAGATAGGCGATCGTGCGGCAACAAAAGTTGCATTTCGAAGCTTTGCACGTCCGTCGGACCGCGGTCTGGTATTAAGTTATTAATAACACCCTGTATCCATCGCAAAAAGCGATGGATACAGGGTGTTATTAATAACTTTGGCAATAACTACAGGGTAGATAGAGAACCCATAAACAAGGATTTTGAGCATTGGAACCCATGACCGGAAATACCCCCATACGGAGCTACGGCCATTTGTCGTTTTTTTTTGTTTGCGCTCCTATAATAGTGAGGGGCAAATAACTCAGGATTTGAGTGACACATTAATTCTTAGGATTGAAATAATTCAACTTAATTCAAGTATTTTAAGTAATTCACGGTTGATTCAGTTAATTCTTATTAATTCAAGTAATTCACGGTTAATTCAGTTGAATCTCATTAATTCAAGTAGCGAACAATTAATTGTGGTAACTCTTATTAATTGAAGGTGAATTATGAAATGATTCATGGACTATTGACACGTCAATTCAAGGAGTTATTACTCCCTCACTAAAGGAATCGATATCGATGCTAGTATCAATACAGAAATCAATACAAACAAAACTCGACCATCAGGCGCGAAATTTGAGCTATTGGACAAGCATCCAATACAATTTTTACATTAGTAGTGGTGCATATAGATTGCTGACATTATCTATGTCAGTTCTTCTGTTGCAAGTCAAGTTTCGGGATATGTTAGTCATTTCTTTGATCAACCTATGGTGGTAATTGGGCTCTTTGGTCAAGATTTCTGGGTTGTCAAAATCGAACGACCTTTTAAGGTGCCTAATAACAACTCGCGTGTTTTTTTCCAAACTTAAGGACTTGGTTCCCATAACTGACCAATCAAACTTAGTATACAAAATTGACTGTTTAGGATGCGATCTATGCTATGTTGGTCAAACTAAACAACATCTTCGTAAAAGAATCTATGATCATAAGTATAGTATCACATGCAAAGACATCGGCAAATCAGCTCTTATAGTGAACACGCCCTAACCCTCGGACACAAATTCGATTTTGACAACCCAGAAATCTTGACCAAAGAACCCAATTACCACCATAGGTTGATCAAAGAAATGACTAACATATATGCCGAAACCTGACTTGCAACAGAAGAACTGACATAGATAATCTCAGCAATCTATATGCACCACTACTAATGTAAAAATTGTGTTGGATGCTTGTCCAACAGCTCAAATTTCGCGCCTGATGGTCGAGTTTTGTTTGTATTGATTTGTGTATTGATACTAGCATCGATATCGATTCCTTTCCTCTGTCACTTCGCCGCTGCGCGCCATCCCAACAACATCAACGCGTCACTCGAAGTGGCTTAGGTGAGTATTGACGATTCCTACATTTACCGTCTTTTTACACTTCATGACCCACATTAGTTCCTTGGTTGTTCCTCGGTAGCTTAAGTCTTCTTTATGACCTTTTTTATAATTTTATAACTCTAACTAGCTTATTTACATAATTAATGACTTGTCTTATAACATAACGTACCTCTGTCCCTAATTTTGAATTGTAACGGTTTTTACCGATATTGATCTAGATAGTGCTAGTAATAAGATATAGGTATATATTTTTAACTATTAGCTAATGATGTATTGTGTATATTCACAGACCTGAAGATGACTGGCCATGCTCCTGTCGAAACGTTGTCTTACGATTAGTAAAAAAGATTTCGCTAACAAATGACTGTTACACCCATGAACTTCTTGTAACCTTGTAATTTTTGCCAAAGTTATTAATAATACCCTGTATACTCGCATTTGGCATGTTTTATAGCAGGTTTTCAGAATAAATTTTAGACGCGTTTTGTCTGAGCGCCGAGACGACAGCTCGAGAGTGACATTTTAAAGAGACAATTTATTCATTATTTTGATTCGAACAACTTTCGTCGAAACTTTTGTCCCTTGAAACGTTATTCGAGCCCCCGAAATCCATGCTTGCAAGTTTTCTCTTCGCTGTTGACGCTTGCGCCCTAAAACACTCGAGGCTTTGTATAGATTGTTGAATTTCGTAATACTGGAACGGGGGTTTATCAAAATACCTACAACTTCGACGAAAGAAAATGTAATTTTCTTATTTCACGCTGATTTTAGCGCCTCGAAAATCTACATTCTAATGTCCAAATTTATATAGTACTCGTCTACCGAATTCCACACCCGCGGTATTTGCGTATTCTAGTTACGGATTCTATTGCGAGGTAACAGCTAACTAACTTACGGCGAGTGTAATTACACGGCGTTCAATTTCTGCATGCTGTTACTGACTGCAGCAAAGTTAACAATATAGTTGATACGAAGTTTAGTGTAACGTGTAACTAAACTGCAATTAACAAGTTTCTAATTAATTGAAAGAAAATTAATCAAGCAAACATAATGAAGTATCTTGATTGCTTTTTTAAATTGTAAGTCAAAGCGGCAATTGCGAATCAATTCGCTGGCGATTTCCTTCTGCGAATAATCAGCCCTTTGGTAAAATCATTCTCCCAGAAAATCCAAATGATTCCTAGTAATTTATTTCTCGTTTTGAAGGGTACTACAGAAACGTTGATGGTCCTCAAACCGTAATGCAATATTCTCCAAAAAGTTCCTGAAGGATAAAATGCCGTTAAGAACCAATAAAACTTTGCCAGACTTGGAATCCTTAAAATCGGGTGATTACGGCTTTCCCTGCAAAGTTTCTGCAGCTTAGTCTTGAAATGTTTTCTATGACCTAGAGATTATCAACGACGATTACCGTACGAAAAATCAACTTGATCAATTCGACCCTTTGGCATCGAGCCATATCGCATCGACGATTTTACCCCAGGTCAATCAGGTGTTCCGGATCGTATCCAGTTTACGACTGGGTTCACCTTGTGGGTTCCAGTCGAAGAACTGGGACCTCGAATATTTCACAGAGAACAATCCTTATGTAGAACGACAAGAGAGAGAGAGAGAGAGAGAAAAAAAATGGTAGAAGGGATAAAATAAACGCACCTCGTCCACCTGACAGAGTAGATCACGAACCGTTGTCAAGATAACTACGCTCACAGGTGATGTACGCGAGGAAGTCATGTAAAACCGCGTGCGTGACATACCTAAGGGATGATTTAAACAAATCGACGCAATATCCCGGGCTGCAAAGGAGACAGAGTCACGAGAGTTTCATCTAATTCATGAAACAGTATAAGCTCGTGGTTTTTATTTGGTTTTTGTTGAATCGTGTCGCCAGTATTGCCACAGAGGAACGTGATCGGTATCAGCGGGCGAATTCCCAGTTCTCCCTTTTCCCATATCGCGGTATCGAAGGGTTGTGTACTCTTCATAGGTCAGGCCTAACAGCGGTCGGTGAAATCTTGCGGCCGAATAGTCCTGCTAAGTTATGCGATGTCACGGATTCATTGGTATTCAGACTACCTCGGAGTCTTGCCGAAGCATCATCCCCTGATTCTGCGTGACCCTTCCGGGTTCCCCTCCGCTACCTTTGATCCAGTCAATTCCAGGATATCCTGCGCGCTTTGAGGAATATCTTATTTCGCATACAGACTATACAAAGAGCTGAGACTGAGCTCTGAGCTCAAGTTGACAAACGCCTTCGTAGACCTTGATTAGTCTTGTTTAGGTATGCCTGTCCTTGTACGCACCGCAAATTCGAGACAGCAAACTCAACTTGGTTCCCTCTAATTATTTTTACTCAAATGCTAATTAGCACGAACTTGGAGAGAACCGTCTGCTCAATCGACTCAATGATTACACAGATCCCAAGGTCACTGAGATATAATTCTACGTATGATAATCTGACGTCGAAATTAATGAGGGAGCTTCTCCGTTTTCAGACGTGAATGAATCACAACCCGAATTATCTTGAGATTCTGATACCCCTCGGTTATTCAAAACTTACCAGAATTTCGGTTTCAGGTTTTTGGGCTCATTAACCCTCTCGCTAATTAGATCTTGGCTTAGGAGGGGTCGGATTTCTACGTTTGTCCATGAGCCGAGCCATGAGCTTAGGAAAACGACACTC
The DNA here is from genome assembly GCA_018420115.1 of Euura saliciscinereae. Taxonomy (NCBI): domain Eukaryota; kingdom Metazoa; phylum Arthropoda; class Insecta; order Hymenoptera; family Tenthredinidae; genus Euura; species Euura saliciscinereae. Next base: position 11,160 of record JAFFZH010006898.1, read on the forward strand.
TGATAATATCCCCAAAGCATTCCACGACAACAACAATTATTTCCGGATATTGCATATCATAGGCCCATACAACGTGGAATCTGCAGAAGTGAAAAGCTGCTCAGCTGCTTAATGTGGAAAGATACTTAACCAAGGAATACAGGATGAAGGATATTTTACTTTACGGGGGTGAAGATGGGGGGACGATGCTTTACGGTGTGTAACTGGTAGCCTCTTCAATAAGATATAGCGCTGTTGAAAAATAAAGAGAAAAATGTGGCAACTTTTCATGAACTTCTCTTCTTTTCACTCAATTAAGGCACCGCAGTAACATCGGGCCCCAGTTTTCCAAGGATTAGGCGTTAATTGACGTATCAATTGCGATAGACGTTTTTCGGGTTTTGATTAAAGTAATTAGTACAGAAATAACATCTGAGAAAGGGTAATTTACCCAACAGGGTATCTCAGCTGGTAGCATCGTTCATACGGACCTATTGTTTTAATTAAACTTTCATCTTCATTTGGAACTTTGCTCTTAAATTCGACGCTAATTTCCAATTACAAAACCGTACAGGCCACGGGAACGGTGGTCCATTTATCTCGCAGTGGGTGTGAGCATTTTTCATTCGTTTTTATGCCTAGACTTCAGTGATTTGCGAAATCCAATTTTCACGTTCTTGACGGATAGAAAAGAAAGAACAGAAGCCTTCAAGTTATGAGTTTTCTACTTTGCATCTCCTAAAGACTCTCTTTATCGGTTGATTATCCGATATCCCAATCCATTCTCTATCTTGGCATGGCGTGATCTGTTATAGCCTCCGAATCCGGAGACGATCCGTTTGAGATTTCTCTGAGTGTGCCAACATACGGTCTATTAGGCTTATGTTATCGATGACCACAGTTACGACCGACTACTACGTACCGTATCTTTCAATCGATTCCGGTCATCCGTCTGATACTATTTCTGATTCCCTTTATCCTTGTTCTTTTACCCTCCGGGCTCAATTCCTGCGCTTGAAAAAGTTAATATTCTCTCATACGAGGGGAAACACAATTTGTGAACAACTCCGCTACAGTTTGCCGTCAACGGATCGATACTGCGATAGAAATATGATTTGAATCGAAAAATAAATCCACGGGAAAGATTTATTCATTATTTTTACGGTAAAATTACGATAAAAATAAACGTAAACAAATTCAGAGAGCATGAGCGGACATTATATCAATAATTGAAAGTACAGAGGGGTAATCACAAAGGCGAAAGCTTCGCAAGCTAAAAATTAGATACGAGGGTGAAACTGTGTAATTTTGTGGAACGAAAAAGAAAACGAGTTTGCATGTTCTGTGAACTTTGTTGAAGAAGGTGAAAATCTTCTCCGAGAAAAATAATCAGTCTCTTTTTTTGTAAAGAAAAAAAAATATATATATATATACATATAGTCGTCAAGCTCCGCGTTTATTTCCATGTTAAGTGCGAAGGAGTAAAAATATCTTGAAAGGGTTCACGTCAGGGCTGATGTACTCCACGTCAGAGCCATTAACTTTGGCAATAATGGCCTATTAGCATCTTAGAATATAACTGGTGGCGAACAATCATCAATCTTTTATTGTTACAGACGTGATCGTCGACAAGGATTGGGAAAATGTCAGTCGAGGTGAGAGCAGGTCGTCCGACGGTGCCGTCAGTTCCTCAGTCGAAAAGACCCACAGTTCTGGTATATCCGACGGGTAAGTTGATTGCGAGGTATTCTCTGTCTAGCAGTAAGACGTAATTCAGACTCCAAAGTGGCGGAGTTTCGTACTCTCTATCCAAAAGAACCTGGAGCCCCAATCTCCAACGTTACAAATGAAAATTCTCTCCCCAAAAAATTGTAATCCCAACCAAAATTTTAATCCCCACCAACAAGTTTTCTAATTTCGGGTCGAGCCGAATACCTACCGCCTTTCAAAATTCTCTTCTTACGCCGGTATGGGGTTTGTTGATAACAGAAAACGCCGGATGCTTTGTACATAAGCAATCTCTGAAGAGCTCGAGGCGATGCCCCCCACTCGTATGCGCATCCACTGAATCGATAATGTATGCCTTTGGAAGAATACAGAGCGGATGACAAAAAAAATTTTTTTAAATGAGATATCCCACATTTTTTGGAAAAATTAATCCCTAGCTTCTGGATTCTTCCAATTATGAATCAATTCAGATTCAATTATCAACTATCAAACACAATGAAAAGGTTATCAGAGATGACCGAGCTTATGAAAAATTGCAAGTGAAGTCTAGTGCCCGAGTTATGTACCTACCATTTTTTTCGTTTTCTTCACATATTTTTTAACCATTTTTGTTGAAATTGGGAAAGTTAATCATTGGTTTTCTGTGAGGTTCGGTAAGCCTTGTTAGCTAATGGCTGAGGTCAATAAGTTATTAAGCGTGGTACAGAGGCCGACTAGCACCCCAAAACTGTGCAAATGAACCGCGATAAAGGATACCAATCGAGGGGCTATTCGTTCGTTAAATATCTGGTACAGTCGTCCATAAAATGGACAGAAATGGTGTGGAGAGGTATGAGATGGTCGTGAATACGGGATGGGTGAAATTATAAAATGGTTCTGAAATGTTAAATGATTGGAACCGGATGGGCGGGAAGCTAGTAGTCGTGTAAATTCTTGTCCTAATTACCCATAATCCGTTTTTCACAAAAATACTTTCAATTTTGACTGAAAATACTGAGGTGGTCAGTGCGAAATGGGTGTAAGTAAATAGTATATTGTGCGTGTACACCGAGGGAGTGAAAAGTCCTGCGACCGCGGTGCACACTGTATTTTTTTCCACCATGAACGGAAAGGTCGATTTTGCGGGAAAAACGGTGATCATTTGAGGTTATGTGGCTGAAGTGTAGCGCGGCCGGTAGGGGAACTAAAAGCAGGGAGGAAAGAGTTTCAGGGAAGAAAGACCGGGGAAGAAAGACTTAGCGGTAAGAAAGAGCAGGGAAGAAAGACTTACCGGGAGAGAAGACTTCCCGGTCGGTAAAACCACTGTTCGCCCCGAAAACAGGTAGCAAAATCGGCCTTTCCGTTCATGTATGGAAAAAAATTTGTAATACCTACTTTTCTCTATTGCTCAACTGTTCAAATACCTACACATAAAAGCATTCTGAAATTGAAAAAGGAAATAAATTGCACCCATATCCGTTTTGCACCAACAACCTTATAAAAAAAATATCGAATTCGAAAATAGGGTGTTCTGGGAGTACAGTCTTTGGCAATTTGTGAAAATTTGAAAGAGTCTATGAAACAGGTTCAAAAATGGTTTCAGACATTTCAATTACAATTCATCGAATTTCGACGACGAAAATATCCCAAAGGCAGATGATTTCTCCAGCCACACATTTGCTGGCCAATATAGTATATTTTTTATTCGTAAATAATAATCGGGGGAGATTGCATCGTGTACTTATTCAGCGGTGGACCAGACTAGCTTGTTGTTTCAATATGAGAATATGCGTACAGGGCCGACGATCCCCATATTATGGTTTTGGTCGAGTACTCCATACCTCAGAATCTTGGCTCAGTTTCCATAAAAAGACGATGTACGAGTGGACGTGCCAACCAATCGCCACGAAAATACATTATTCTACAACTTCGTTCCATATCCTGTTTGTTATCAGTTATGTATTCCAAAGAATTCCGCGCAAAACACTGAAAGTGATTAAACCGCAGTTTACTACTTTGCACAGCAGTTCCTATCTGCATGTTCATGTGCATCTCAGGTGGCATCGAAGTGACTTTCAATGCCTTTTCCTTAATAAATATTTTTACGGCACAGGCATTAAAACGGCATTTGACGGAACGGAAAGAGACGTTTCAAAGATGTCATTAATACAGGGTGATTGAGAATTCGTGACGAGTCTTTCAGGGTCATTCTGAGGTGTTCAGAGTGCCACTTTACGCATCGAAAACAGGCATAAAAAATATTGTAAGGGCGCCCGCGTTAAGTAACTGTTCGGCAAGGATTACATTTTTCGCACGAGCCACTGGCTTTGCGTCCGGATCGCCAGGCACACCAGCGACTCGTACGAAAACCATCGCCTTGCCCTACAAACAGTCACTTTACGCGCATGCCACATAAATATCTAGTATCGGGCTCACGCGTATACAAGGTAACTGTTCGGCAGGTTCTGATGTTTTTCGGA
>JAFFZH010006898.1:15425-32871 GCA_018420115.1 Euura saliciscinereae
CCAATATATATCAATAGCACTGGACACCTGGGAAAATCTTACTTCGCCGGCCCTGTCGGAGATTGATTGACTATCAATTAATCTCCGCTGGACCATGGCCCATGGTCAAACCTAAACTGAAGTGTACTGTGACAATCAGAGTTCGTTGATATTAGTAATCCTCTTTACCGTTGCCTCTGCCACTCAAGGAGTAAAAGGATGCCCACATGATATTCTGCTGAGAGTCGTCACCCAAAGAAATATTAGTCAGAATGCTTCTGGATCTTCTCGTGTGCATCGATGGTCGAGTCAATTGGAAGGGACTCTGGGACTTTGAGGCACCACGTACGTCCTTATCGCAGTCGAGTATGACTTGTTGTTTGGCAAGTCTATATGAACCCAGAAATAAACGGCGTGTCCTGGATCCACGAGAGTGCTGCAAATCGGCGAATCAGAGTGCCTATGGACATGGATTTATTTCAATCAGACGAGAAGACAACATGAGATGAGGGTTTCAGCCAATTATCCTTGACGAATATACTTGAATCTCGACTCGAATTGTCAATTTCTTGTTGGCTATTCAGATGCAGACCATAGTCACCTTCTCACTTTTCGTTGATGACTCCGTGGAGGATGGCTGCGGTGACTTCAATAATGGGTTTGAACGAGACTCGGTAGCCATGGGAATCCAGTAGTTGGAATTTGAAATTTTTATCCACGGCATCGATATTTGCGACAATTGTTGTAGCCAACAGCGCGAATACGAACCAACGTCTCACGTTATCGAAATTAATTCAAAGTTTACGAAAATAATTGGATAAATATTACCTCACAAAAAAACCTACAAGACTATAAGACTTGACTTTAACTCAACAACTGAATTACGAGTGACAGAGAATCAGCTTTTATAGTATATTCAACTTTACGGGTCAATTGGATCACACGGTGATTTCAAATGCCTTCGGCCAAAAATTCGATCACTCCATTTATCACTGCTCGGAACTTCAGGGATACAATCAGAGCACCGTCACCAGCCACGAATCGTTGCCAGATTGATTCTTTAGCTGGTTGAGGTAGTTACATTCATTTTTTCCTTAATCCTTGTCACGATCGCCAACTTGTGTGTCATCTTCGCAGGCTTGTATTGAAAATACTCTTTAGCCCTGTGCGATGAGTACGAACTGATCAAACTGTTCAAGCTTTGATATTGTGTTTGTAAATTTCTGTTCGTCGGTCATCAACTCACACCGAATCTCTGCCGTATTCTTGTTAACTTGAACTTCAACCTATCTTGCGGTTTGATTATTGAAGTTTTTTTTTGGCAAATGTGGTGTGAATAATTAATAACAGGTCAACGCTTTTTACAACCCAGTTGTTTACATTTTGTTGGGGCCTCTCGAATTCCATAGAAAAGTTCTTCAATTTCATATTATACAGCAGAAATTGGATCATGGCTAGCATTATCTCGTGAACATCCAGTTTTTTTATAGATAGGGAAAAAATCCAATCGAAGTGTCCAAGAAAATCTACTGGAACCTTGTGTGTTCGTTTCATCACTCATCATTTCAACACAAGAACAAGATGAAAATTCAATTGGATTTCAACTGTCCTCTGTTTTGTTTCAGAAGTACGTGGAGCTTGTTCTTCGTCAACTTTATATGATCGTAAATTTTATAGGATATGAGAAACAGTTTTGAGGTTCTAATCACAGTGTATACATTTTACAAGCATATATTTTATTCGTACATGGAAAAAGCCTAGCCCGATGTAACTCGGGGATGATAAAATTCGTATTACGTACGATTTTTCTGAACTTATAATGAAAGAAATAATACATTTTCACAGGCTCAATCGTAAGGAATTGCCATTCATTCTCGTGGTGGCTCTTGCCGTGGCGGTTTCGCGAGGAATAGTCCAGTTCATGACTTCTGACGTATAGGTAGATCCGCGGAAGTAAAGAAATGTCCAGTAGTTAACTATGTATCCTGGGTACAGCTCAGGCGAGGTCTTCCTGTAAATCCATATACCGTTTTCTTGTTCGGTTACGTATCCGTTCAATTCCCCATATCCATCGCTAGCTGGATCAGAGACATTTTCTTAGGTCAAAATTTCGTCGGAAAGTGACGAGCGCAATGGCCAGTTAAATATATCATTTGTATGTCTTACCATTAATCCGCCTGTTTATGTTTGCATGAAACTCGAACCCCCGAATATCAGGATGATTCGGGAATGTTACTTGGAATCCATTATCACACTTTTCGATAGTAGCTATTGGAATGATAGTGTAAATACCATCAACACCCACGAATATATTAGCAGCTGATACCGCAGCAAGGAAAATGACTATTTTCATCGTTGAAGTTTGTCGAGTATATCACGTAGACTGATGAAGAAAATATAGAGTTAAGAGGCAACTACTTTGCGTTGATTCAGTGGAGTGGTGAAGGCACCAAAATGGAGCAGCTTTTATAAAAAAAATGCGCGGGGGAGTTTGGAATCCACGAGAAACGAACGTCGACACGTATTGCTCGGCGATACCGTTCGTAGAGCCAATAGGATGTGCGCTTGTTCGAAATATATCATGGTCAATGATAACTGCTTGTAGACCAATTAGGAGGTCCGAAATTGCACGAGAAACAGCCGTTAACAAATAACACGTAGTGGATAACAATAGCTGCTCGCAAAATCTAATGATAGGTTAGGTGTGGTGAGGATCCGGTTGTTGGGCAATTTGCACGACCCGATGCGTTTATTATCACGAAAGGAACTCTGGCTTGTTGTATAAAACAAATAGAAAAGCAAAATAAGTTCGTAGATAGAACTTTGAGTGAATCGATAACTTTAGATTCGAATCGTTATTCAAATCGATTTTCAATGAAGTGAATTTTGGGTCCTTATTCGGATACCCGGTATAACCAATGTTGAATTAATTCTATTTGAATGATTCAAATTTCGAAGATGCATAATTGTGAACGAGCGTCGTTGGAATGAATTTTCTTATAACACTCACATGAAACGGGAAAGTGCCTAGTAGTTTAGCGGGACGAAAGCTGCCGAATAAATTTATTTTCACATCATTGTTCAATGATCCAAACTGCAAGCGTTACCATCCCGGTACCGGAATTACCTCTGCGAGGCAGAAATTTTACACTTTTGAGCGGGCTATACCATTTCCGGACAGAGATGAGTCAGTCCACGTCAGACCGGACAGCTTTCTGACACTTATAGGTCTCTGATTTCGAAATCAATTTTTTTACACGTTCTTTGCAACAAATGAATGCAGCAAACAATTTTTATTTTATTTTTATCGCCCCTAGTTTAGAAGTTACACGGGGTTGAAAATCATAAAAAACTGCCAAAACTCGAAAACACGCTCTCCTTCAACTGCCCATATCTCCGGTTCTATCTATCCTACAGACTTCTTCAAGACGGCATTTTGTAGCTCTTGAATGGCACTTTCTGGAACTATTTATTGTGGGTACAGTACGTTTCGGCGCGACCGTTTTGGCGCGAGTCCTTTTGGCGCCAGGACGTTTCGGAGTCAGCCGTTTCGGCGCGAATCCTTTCGGCGCCAGGACGTTTCGGCGCGAGCCGTTTCGGTATCATGGCGGCTATGAATTAATTCAGGTCACCTCATTTTAGCATTGAAAATGCTTCTATTTTCGGGGTAACACCGTCTGTGTTGTACCATGTGTGTGTGTGTGTTGTATGCTTGGCTGGTCTAACTTTTTCCAACCTTCAGTGGCTGGCCTAACTTATTCTAACCTTTCATAGAACACCGTCTGTGTTGTATCATGTGTGTGTGTGTTGTATGATTGGCTGGCCTAACTTTTTCTAGCCTTCAGTGGCTGGCCTAACTTATTCTAACCCTTCATAGAACACCGTCTGTGCTGTATCATGTGTGTGTGTGTGTTGTATGATTGACTGGCCTAAGTTTTTCCAACCTTCAGTGGCTGGCCTAACTTTTTCTAACCCTTCATAGAATACCGTCTGTGTTGTATCATGTGTGTGTGTGTGTGTTGTATGATTGGCTGGCTTTACTTTTTCTAACCCTTTTACTAACGAATCGTCTCTTCGCCGAAACGGCCAGGCGCCGAATCGTCCTTGCGCCAAAACGCCTCGCGGCGAAACGGTCGCGCCAAAACGGCCAGGCGCCGAAACGTCCTGGCGCCAAAAGGACTCTCGCCGAAACGGTCGCGCCGAATCGTCCTGCCCCCATTTAGGGTATTCCAGAGCCATCAACAATTCCATTTGTTATAAACAATTACATCATTCAAACGTAGTTTTCGAGGCTTTACCTTAAAAATACCAGCGTATTCCTTGGTCAATTTCCTATGGGAAACCTCAACCGTTAGAATGGGGCATGCATGGGCACTGTGTCAAAACAATAGATTCATAAGTGACGGCGCGTGCGCCTTCGCCCCCCTCCCCCCGTCATCTGAGCAACTCCACACCCTGAAATTTCGTGAATCGCCGGCCCTGATATTAGGGTAAGGTTGCTGTCGATGGACCCCCTAAGCAAAGTTGGTCATAAAAATTGGATTTTGAGTCGAAAATGGAAAACCACTGGTGGATGTTTTCTTCGAAACCTATTCTACAGAGCAGTCACGAGTGAGCAAGGTTATTGTTAATTTCTGATTATTTATCAACGATTTTCTGTTTTTTGAATTTGGCCCATTCATGGCAACCCTGCTCCACGAATGGACCACCGCATCTCCTTCGATGGACCACTGAAATAATGAACATAAAACCATACAAGGACCTGCTCCATGGATGGACCACCCCATCTCCTTCGATGGACCACTAAAATAATGAACATAAAACAATACAATGACCTAATGACCTAATATATTGGTGTAAATGATAAATTGTTGACGTATGAATAGATTTTTGAGATTTCAAACAAATTGTGGGTCAACCACGATAGGTCCTCTCAACAGTGTCTTACAAACTGAAAAAAGTAATACCTTCCATACTGGTCCATTCATAGCGTTGTTGCCCGGTCCATCCATGGAAATGCGCATCGCAACACATAATCTATCCTACTACCACAGGATGGAAAGATACCCAAAAAAGTATCGGTATCATTTTGAAGAGCGAAGTATAAGCTTCAAAACGATCTAACACGATTTAGGAAAAATCACCGATATAAGGGTTCAAACACGTTCGCAAAATTAGGAAAAATAAGATCAGAAAGGGCAATTTCCTACCTCGCTCAATTTCAGCACACCTTCGGCACCCATGTGACTGTTTTTAACATGGCCACTCTTTGGCCACTAGTAGACTTGATTCGCACTTATAGCAACGCCAAGCACTAACACATACCTGAGATATACCACTGGCTCATCGAAGGCAACGGTCCATCGATAGCAGCCCTACCCTACATGACCATTTTTCTTTCGAAATTTTTTTAAGAGGTGCCACTGAGCCACTGCAACTCGTATTGAATTAGTTAATTATTATCGCTATAATATTTCTCCGACGGTCATTTATAATCTATCTTCGCACATCTAAATCACACTCTCGAACCAATCTTTTGTTAAACAGTATTATCGCCGGTGTAAAAATAACGTCGACGGGGTCGGGTACAGTGACCTACAAAAGGGAGCATGGTAATTAGTTTCCGTTGTCCCACACATTCCTTCTTGCATTAGGGTATAACGGTTCTGAATAATACGAAAATCCCGCATTCCGTAATATGTAACGGAATTCACGTGGCATAGATAAAATGTGAGTGGATATATGCGGGTGGTACATAAAGCCGCGTATTTCATTCTTGGTGTATCATATAGAGCAACGACGCTGCGGGTAATCCTATTATGTTGAACGCGTGAGGACTGAGGGTCAACGAGCTGCATAATGAAATTGCAAACAACTGAGACGTGGGGGTAAGATAATTCTAATAACTTTGTACAGAATAAAAAATTGAGGGACTGAATGGCAAGCGAGCGGAAATTCACCTCCCGAATTGCGACAATTTCCTCTCTTGGATCCATTCACTTTTCTGGCAGCGATTCACAGTCCAAATATTTCTCAATTAATTATTATCATGCCCATACCGAAGTTTGAATTCTCGAACCGCTGAGGATCTACCTAATTACCCGACAATACCACCGCAATGAACCCTTTTCACTGATCGTGACTCGCTTTGTAAAAGTCTCGCTTTTTATTCCTCATTGTTTCAACGTTAAAAAAAACCACCGGAAAAGAAGTTCGAGCGAATTATTCTTCGTCCCGCAGGGACCTCGGAGCTTTCGTATTCCTCGAACTTCGCGCATTACTTTCTGAACTCGAAGAGAGCTCAACCTATAAATTAAAGTTGCTCGAGTAACTACATCGATACTCTTCGCAATATCAGTACCATGCTTTTTTGCAAGAATGCTTCTTCGCCATTCTTAAAGCAGAAAGAAGAAAATACACCACAGGCATTTCTTCTGGTCTATGGAAGTTGAAGAACCAAACGTTTGCATCGTTTTTTGTATAGAAAGGCTCCCTAAGGTCCAGCGCCTCGTTCTAAAAGTTGAATCTTATCTCATTCACGCTGTACTACGAATAAACAAAACTTTCGACTCGTGAGTATCCTTCAGCAGGAGGACCAAAGAGATTAGAAAAAAAACTTGCGCGTTTAGGGCAGCTTACGAACTATTGGGAAGATTATATCTAGTTACTCAAAATGTTGCTAACTCTCAGAAAGATGCTCCAAAAGCACGACGTATCGAGTGAGAGCTTAGGGGCCATTCATTAATTACGTAAGGATGATGTTGGCGATTTTAACCCCCCCCCCCCCCCCTCCCCCTCGGAACCCTTACGTAATTAATGAATGGCCCCTTATTCAATAAAGCTTTTTCATACAGCAGATTCAAACTAATAGAAAAAGAGGCTGAAATTTTGCTTTGTAAGCTTCGCCGTGCATGGAAGCCCAGAGCGTGATCAGGCTACATATAATTCAATACCATGTGAATAATTTGTAACAACGTCTGAGAGCGAATTATTGTTAGGTAGTAGCGGATAATTATTCCACCAACGTCAGAGGACTTTGTTTAATATGAGTCATATTATTTGCACGGAAGGCCCGTAAATCCAACAATAATGTGAACAAATGCAGCACGAATTAGAAAACCAAGAAAAAAAAACAGCGTCAATGAAATAACTGTTGTATGTTCCAAGTGAAAAATCCGCAGGTATAGAACGCCGTCATGGAGTAATTACAATATAATTGCTACAGGCTTGAACCAAGTCGTTCTTTGAAGTCTGAAGATGCTGGATCATGTAGTGCGTGTGAAATTTTCAGTCCCTGGTGTCAACTTGCGCTGGTAATAACTTGACGGAGATAATTGAGGGAGGTAGGGGGTTACATTTTTTAATTGCCAACAGCAACGGTATAATGAATGGTGCTACAGTAGAGACAGTGCAGTGCAGTTTTCGTGGACGTATAAACTCGGACTTCGCATCCCACGTACGAACTGCACCACCATCCGAGATATAACGCGGTTAATTGCATTGCAAACTTCACTTCTGTGTTGAGTAGCTCCTAGAAGTATAAAGAGTGGCTTTTCAACTTTACTCACGAAGACTGGCTAAGCCGGCGATTTGTGTTACTCGAAATGCCCAACGATTTCACACGTATATTTGAACAGGAATTCAAAAACGCATCGTTTTACAGGAAAATTCAGAGGATCACGTACGTTTCATCAAATGAACAATCAATTCTTTTGTGCTAAGGCCTAGAGCCAATATCCTGAACCAGAACATGTTCGGCTTCTGTAAAATACAGAAAATAGTATTCGGAACTCGTATTTTTATATTCAGGAATCTCACCCATGATATCGGACTTCAGGATTAATTAGTTGGATATGCGGGAGGAATTTTTAATTCACCCTCAGCAAGCAAAGTTCGCAGTTCGAACATCGATATTGATAGCCTGATTAACAAAATATACTATGGAAACATATCCCGTGACGATGTAGAACATTTTATAATCAGTTCACCATTATACATTTGATATCAAACCGCATCACGTAGGAAAAGACTCACCGTATGCAGCGTTTTGGTCTTTATTAAAAATATTCAAATTAGGGTGAGAGTCGTACATTGTGGGGTAAAGAATCCACGTGTGTTACGTTCTGAGGAAAATTACCATGATTTCAGACTCAATTTTTTACACGTCACGCCGTTCCACGTTGAATATAAATTGACGTTATACGTAAGTTAATATTGCTTTTTCCCCTCTACCTGCGAGTCCTATTCTTCTTTCAATGTACAATTTTCACGAGATTACTATACACCTACGACTGTGCGCCATTGCGTATTTTATCTTCCCCTAGATAATGAAAATTTTATAGCTTGAATCTCGTTTCGTTTTCGCTCTCGCTCTCTCTCTCTCTTTTTTTCACTCTGGGACGAAAAAAACTGAACCACTTTCGTCACGAAATACCTAAACGAAATGAAAAAACCAGCACGAATTTATTTATAATATTTTTCTGACGCAGCCCGTCAGGGGTTTACCCGACGTTATTCATCCTTTTACCATCGTCATAGTTTGTAACGTTGTAACCCCGTTGGCAGGCTGTCTCTTACAGCCCAGTACCTTTTCTATACCTATACACGTTTGAAAAGCAATTACATCGAGCTAAAGACCGTCTCTTCCGTCACATAATTACGTCACTGGTAATATTACCTACACAGCGTTTGAACATCGCATAGTGAATGGAGCCAAGGAAATAATTTACTTCCATAACGATTCTGCACAGTCGATATGCTGTGGATAGGATCAATACGAAGCAATACACAACATGCCAAGTTCTGATAAAACCACAAAGGCTCGTATTTTTATCGATTGAAGTTTCTCCCAGGCTGCACTTTCATGGCTCGTTCGTTTACATAGCAACGATTTGTGCCAGCTGCGCCAGCAAGATAGGCAAATACTCGTGGTCTTCGATTCCGGCTTGGTCACGGACGAAATCGAACATCATTTTCTGATATTACGGTATTTATAGTGTCCGTTTGTTATTGAAATGATAAGTGAACGGATATTTCCATACAGGATTCATACTCTGGTCCATTTCTGTTATTCGCCAGTACAATATGTAATTACACTGCAGAATATTGATGAACCCAATCGACATACGGATTCATCACGGTGAGTGAGGCATATGGTTCAATGTCACGAGTCACAGAAGGGCTTCGATTATTCTGAACATGCGCGCGGAGGTCTCATCTCGTCAGCTCATCCTGTTCATTACTCCAATTAGAATAATACTAAGTGCTACCAAGCCCTGGATCACTCAATCTTCATTCGTCACTGGAGTTTCTGTCCAATTAAAAAAGCCATTGATTGTCAGATATTTCGAGAGATTTTTCAATCACAGTCGACTTGACTATAATTGATCTTTCGAAGAGTGATTGAATAGCGGACCGAAGACTGCCAATAAATTGAATTGGGGTTCCTTTTGCGAATGAAAGTTCCAGAATTGCACTTCGACTCGAATGAGAGAAATTAATGGTATCAAATTAAGAATAATGCTGATATTTTGAGTTAGCTGTTATCATAATACTTGGAAATATTTTAGAATCTGTGGTCCCGTCGTGCAACACCCCCAGCTCTGAAAGTTATCGATTTACTTAAATTAAGACTGCGTGTTAATGTGGGAAACAAATCTTTACCTCAGGTTATGCCAGGGGGTGGGTATGAAAGTTATTCATTTCTTATGTTCGGGGTGGATATGTGTCACATGTGTCTCTCCAGCGACAGTTTCGACTGCTGCTGCCTGCTGTATTGGATAAGAAAAATTCAGATCACAAAACCAACTTCGGAACTTGATTTTAAACCAGTTCGCGGAGATCGCGGGGATTTGACATCCGTTGTTAAATGACCTGAAAAAGAGTAGTTCGTCTGACCTATCGAAATCAGTTTAGTGAGCGATCCATTCGACATCAGGTCGTCAATTTCTCCGCCCTCTAGACTACGAAAATGAGATTAAAGTTTCACCAAGAGTTGGGAAATTATCGTCTGACAAGAAGACAAAACTCCGCGATCACGTTTCGTCCCTGATATCTAAAGAACGAAGACAGTGCTTTGGCTTTGTGCAGAATAGGTATTACTTTCACATATAGGAATTATGAGAGTGATAAAGATTTATATAGACTTTCTCATGAGATGCAAATCTAGTAGTAGCCTTTGAAGCTGGTCTTGTATTCAAACGCGAGTTCAGAAACTGAGAAGCCGTTGGCTCTGTTCTAGTATTCATATTGCAGTGCAGTACAACTACTATTCTTCAGACTTGAGACCCGAGAGCTGAAAGCCTGCCAGAGGTTCCATCCATGGTCTTACATAGTGCTTTCTCGTTCCGCAGTTTCTCCAGAGAGCATCATAGTGCCCATTGTTTCCTGCATACTCGGTTTTCCTCTGCTGGCTCTCCTGGTCATCTGTTGTCTCAGAAGACGCGCGAAATTGGCCAGAGAAAGGGCTAGAAGAAGAAACTGTGACATGGACCACGGCGCTTTGAGTCTTGTCAGATTCAGCCCCATCCATCGACTCGGTAAGCCAACCCTCGCTATTTCTCTATCGTCCCCCTCATTCATCTTATATTGTATTATCAATCATTTTCATCCTTTTCTCCACACTCTCGTGGATCGCCAATCAGCGTCGTCACCATTTCAAACTTCATGCGTTTAGTATATTTAGGCCTGTAACATTATGAACTTCGGCGCAATTTCGATCATCGTTATGTATAACGTATTTCATTTCCTTCACTGTCTCTCCATTTTAGTTTGTATTTTCTCACGTGATAGGAAATTTCCATTCGTCAGAATATTATGCTCGTGAGGAAAATCATTATGTGACGATAATTCTGAGTTGACGCAATCTACGTCGGAGTAAATTGAGTCTCGACCCAAGCACACTTAAACTGAGGGGTGGCTGACTCGCTATAGCTTCAAACTCCATGAAAGTCTAAAAAAATGTGTACACGCTGATCACGCACCCGAATCTCGACCCCATAAGCGCATCTCACAACGTTGACATCATTACGTGACTCTGTCACCATGTTCGCGACGGATAACCAAAGTGATCAGCAAATGAACCGGAATTCCATTATATATACATTCTTGAGATGAATTTTTTTTCGGAACAAGTTTCTCTCCGTATTATTTTAGCCTCTTTGATTGAAATCGCGAGATTCATTTTGAACTAAAACAATACGTATCTCACGAGTAATGATACTGATAATTGTCGGGGAACCTCTTTCCAAGTTCTCCACAATCCGTGCTCCTAAGCTCACTTAACATCCATTCATTTAGGGTTGAGTCGTTTAACTTTTCACTTGATTAAAACTTTTCGTATTACAATTTCAGGTCCTTGAAACCAAAATTTAAACGCGACGTCCAGACAGTTTCGAAACGTCAGCCACCTTGTTCAAACTCAAAAGATATCGTGATTGTTATTATCATTACGCTGTCTTCATTGCAAAATTTGAAGATCTGAGGATCTTCCAGGATTACATTTATACTCGAGTTGAAGACGAAAGAATGTCCAGGCCAGATTTCAAGTCACAATTTCATTTAAAAATCGGATTTTCTAAAGAGGTCTGAAAGCGAAAACTTAACTTTACCATCAGACTTTGCTAATCTTTTATCGACAGTGGACTGATTCGAAGCTTTTCTCCTATTCTTTTTCATGTGCTTCTCTCAAGTTATAGTTCCTGACTTGAATTTCATCACGTTTGCCATTATAACAAATAGGAATATGTCACGTGAACATAAATTTCAAGAAAATATCGTCAATCACTTTTACAATAAAGTTGCTAGAGATTTAGGAGCACAGGCTGCAACACCGCTCACTCACACTATTTTTTGTGCCAAATCAATTCAAGATTAAGCTTTCGAAGTTACTAGTCATGTTTGTCAGTAATATTTTTGAATTTCTCACCCCACGCTGCATCCAAAGAAGACATTGGTGAAATTACTTCACAGAGTACGCAAGATAATTAGTAGCCGCTGCTGCTGATATACACACTGCTCTTTGTACGAATGAACGTAAAGCATTAAATGCAATTATAGAAAGGAACGATTGTTAGACTTTTTTTGACCAATCATTTATTTCATTTGTTTATTTCTCATTGTGTGACAGACATGATATTTAGTCCTGTGTGCAGGCGCAATTAGTCGCAGTGTCAGAACAATATGTTTGCAATATGGCGAAGATTATTACATTTTATTGTTGAATTCTGTGACTGCCAGTACATTTTTTGATCAATTGATTTCGATCCGTTAATTTTACGATTGGCTGCTACGATGCGATATTTCAATAGCGCTTTGGCAATTATAGTGACTGTTATTTATGTCATTGTTAGCGAGGTTGTCCAGTAGTACGTAAACGTGAATCGTCAATTTTGAAAAGTAGATTCATTGTGCTCCTGCATCCTCGAGCAATTAATTCTTCGATATCAACTCAAAATCAAATGATAAAAATAATGTATCCACCAATCTCATACAAATTAATTTTAGTGTCATAATAAGAAAAAAGAAATCTACGATTCTCCCCGAAGAATTAATTGCCCTGATTATTTCACACTCGATTAATCAAACTGTGTTTGGATTACGGACAGCTGGAGTGGGCAGAACTACCAGGCCTGTGTCACTGAGGAGCGAAAGAGGCTCTAGAGCCTTCCCATCCCTGGAGCTGGACACAGTGGTCGAGGAACGTTCCGATCCGGAGCAAAGTACAGCCCTGGAACTAAGTAGTCCGGACTAGCATACGGCTATAGCGGCACCGCCAAGGTGGGACGATTAAACAGCCAAGTAAACTAACCTTCGTCAGTTTATATATTTATGTGTATGAAAAACGTTTTTGAACTTAGGTATATCTAAAATTGAATGTCGAAAAAAAGTGGTTTGAGTTCATTTTCATCGAACACTAATGCCCCAGCAAAAGGTAAATTGATTGTTTCGAGAGTGTTCGTATAAGTTGTTTGATACATCGTTATGGTACGACAATTTATATCCGTAAGATAAATCTTTATTGATCATCTTACAATCCTCCCACTAAGACTCTTTTATTTTACCCTTCCTCGTATATATATATATATATATCAGTCGGAGATAATCCCCCTGGAAATTTATTATCTCAGGGATCAAGTTGGACCAGCTATTAATCATATTTTTTAATCCACGATGATTTTATAACTCATTACATCCGGAAGAACGGAGTTATACAGTTATTATCGAACGTTGAGATTCACATTCTAGATCAGTCTATCTCCATTCTAAAACTTATTAAGGGGACCAGTACAGCGTGATTCAACAATTCTCCATACTTAAAAAATCATCAATATCTTATCCAAAGTACATTACACGTGAAAAATGGACTTTTTCACAAATCACTTGTCGAAAGGTTTCAAGCACACGTTTGGTCCGATCATGGCTCTCGACGAATTATTTTCGTCGGAGAGAAATCCTTCATCGTCTGAATGAGGGAAATTAAAAAACAAAATTTTTGGACCAAGTTATCAGCAAAAGAGTGACTAGATTGTCGCTAAATCTCGATAATTGACCGTAACTTATCACAGGATTTTTTTTTTTCAGTTTCTCAGGAAAGCTAATTTTTCGATGTGTAATATGAACTTTGGATAAGATATTGATGATTTTTCGGAGTATGTAGAATTTCTTGAATCATGATGTATTGGTCCCCTTAATAATTATACGTCAGGTAAATGTTCAGTATTAAAGTTCGGAGTATTTTCTTAGCATCGTCATAACTTCCCTCCATCCGATATTCATATCCAACTGAATCCCCTCGTTTTATGAATATGAAAAATCTACCGTCCTTATTTGACCTCATCGCTCAATTGAATCATGGATTGTTAAGATTGTTCGTCGCTTTGCAAACTCTGAAACAGTTCCAATATGTAATTACATATATATGGTTGTATTTGTCCTTGCTGTAGTTTATGTGCTCATCGTTGTGGTATTGTTGGATAATTCCACGTCAATGTAATTCATACTTTCACTCAATAAGAAAGAAATTGACGTAGAATTAGAGAGTTTCTGCAAGTTTTCAAAATTCTAGTGTTGCATTTTAGCTCTCAGTATTCTGTGGTTTTTTTTTCTGTCTCATAGTAATGAGCCAAGTATTCCAGATCGCCGAGAGGATCGACGACGGTCTTGGTCGTACCGCAACCGGTGGATCGGAGCCCCTTGTGGACGACCCTGACTCACGCGCACAGTGTCACAGCAGACCTTGGAGACACCTAGCAGGAAATTGAAGACAGCGGTTTCGTAGAAGCGCTGGTCCTTGAACTGCCGATTATTTACTGACGACGGTGTATCAATGAATCGCGAGCGAAAAATGCGGTCTTCATATCTGAGCAACAGAGTTAACAAGAAAAGCTACAGATGATATGACACGTTCTCAACATCATCTATATATATAGACTTGATGAAACGTTCAAATTTTTGAGTGAAGAACCTAATTAGGAAGTGTTATGATTGTATGAAATGTGAGGTAAGGACAGAAGGACTGAAACAGCAGCCAAGTCTCGAGTCGATCGTATATAATATTATGCATAATCTTCTACATGTACAGAAAGTTGGAAAATATAAAATAAAGCTGGAGTCGATATACACGAGGTGTCGCAAAGAAAACCGGTCTTGGTTTCGGTTTTCTTGGAAACTCCTGTATATAATATATATACATATATATACATATATATACTATTATTAACAATGAAGTAAATAATTACAGATGACCACTTCCAGATATATAGATGTAGAATTAATTAAAAACCGCAAGTGGTTGGTGCTGTCAATTACAAAAAAAAACCTAAGGCTTTTAAACTGAGAATGCTGTAAATCCACTGATCCCTATTGTACACTGGATAGTAGACTGGTAGATCCTGCCGCAAGAGCGTGAAGCAATTTGAAGCCCTACGAGGGGTCTTGGGGGGAAGGAGGAGCGCGGCGAGCTGGTGCTCATTTACCGCGGGAAGTTCAAACGGGTGCAGGGTAGAAAACTCCGATATCTCAACGAAATGCGACAAATATACGATTAAAAAATTAAGGTTTTGCGGTAGAGTTGCGTCATAAAGGGATATATACGTGTCAGTAATGAAAAAAAACCAATTACGCTCGTTGAGCAGAATTATTATTTTCGTTCATACAGGATCATAGGTATAATCGTTGAATGCACAGAATCAACGACGCAACATAAATATGTCAGACTGATTATGTTAATCAAGCAATGATTAGGAAATTCCATTTCTGAAGAGTTAGCTCGTCATTAAAAATCGAATATAGGTTACGTTGTAATTGAAAATTCGTTAACAAAATAGCAATTGATTACTAAAAAAACAACGTTAGTGGCAAATCGAGTGTGAAATCAGCTTAACATTAGAACAGAATCACTCAAGGGGAATCTGCAAATTTAAATTATTAATTCGTATTCCTAACCTCAAACTCGATACATACCCTTCGTGTATACCTCTATTGTGCGTGGGTGAACGATTTATATTCATTTACCTATCTGTGGAAGGCCCTGTTACTGATAGTACTAGTACCTTTTTTACAATACGACCAATTCACCATTTTCACCGATGTATTTTGGTTGATTTTGGTTCACGAATTATTCTGTACAATCTACGTACCACGCACGGGTACAACAACGCGTTCAAATATACTTCGCCATATGAATTCAAACTGCCCGCGGTAAATGAGCACCAGAAATAGCGCTGTTCAATTGGCTTCATTCGACGGGCGCAGTCCGCTATCCAGTATATAAATAGAGATCAATGTGTAAATCCATATTGCAGCTGGACCTCGGGCACTGACAATAGGAAAGTTTCCTGAGATTGAAAAGTAAGAATTCTCCATGAGAAATGGGTGCGTGACGATTAAATGCAATTTTTACATACTGTAAAAATGATAGAATCAATTTCTGGCGATTGCGATCAGCATTTGCAAAATTCCTACGTGACGTCACATGGTACCTCAGCCGCATTCTTCTCTTGACTGTGGTTTTCCGTAGCGCCCTCAGACGGTCAAACTGCGCGTAAAAGGTACGGTATGACGTCACACGCGACCGCGGAATTCAAACACTGTATTGAAAAACCTGATTCTCGTGAAACCCAACTATAATCAATTAGGCGCAATAATTATTTCAATAACCAAATCATCGGATGTAAGAAAATTGAAAAAAAAAAATCATGAAACTTTCCCATTCCATCGTCCCGAATCCACACGGACCACATAAATCTAACCTCAAAGAGGTTACGATTTTTGCCGCGCATAGCGCTGTGGAATGTGGTGGGATGCCATACAGTCGTAGTAGAAGACTAAATAATAGTTGGGGTCCGACTGTCGCATAAATATAAGTACGTACTTTTAGTATGATTGATGATTATTATATGAAAAAGGTCTTTGTTAGAGGGTGTCAGATGCCGATATCAGATTGTTTTTAATAAAGAACGTAGTAGATAAATAATACTGTGTTCAATATCACTCGTATATCCGTAAGTACGGGCATATAATATGAATGAACTGAGATGAGAGAAAATGTAATAGGTGTGTACGCCACAACTCAGTAGTCAAGCGAGAATTATGACATAAATCAGAAACGTAGCTGCAGCTTAGCCATCGCCTGTTAAGCAACGGTTGCAAATTACACGTTTGTTCAATCCATCATAATGTCCAGCAGGCGTCACGCAGAATGCATTCATCATACGACGGATAATATTCAGCAAACATAACTAACGGTGGGTTTCAACACCATCGCACCATGTTTAATTTAAGACAAGCGGAAAACTCGTTTATATGTCGTATTATCCTACTATACGTACATACCTCAATTACTTGCACATACTGGGTGAATTCCTGATGATGCCACAATCTGATGTTGGCTAGAATCAAGAAATGAGCTTCCAGTCAATTGAATTGGTTCAGAACTGTCTGAAAGCTCGTTATTCGATTCTAGCCAACTTCATCAGACTGTATCACCGTGAGGAATTACCCCTGTATACAACTGGAAAAAAATATAGCTTGCAATTTCAACAACATGAATAATAGATTTTAGTCCATTGCTCGATGAAAAAGAGAAAACATCAACAGCTTCACTTGTTATGTGGACCGGTTAGTTAGGAACAAAAATTGGATGACCAATCGAACGTTTCCGCGGGCAGCATGGACCAACGCATCGCATGAAGCGAGTTTTCAAAGAGTTTAATTAACGCTTTGTGAAAAAGCTTTTGATAATATTTCATCCCTGTACACGACGTAGACTTCATAAACAATAAAAATCATGCACAAAAGAACAAAAATCGGACGGAGGAGAATAACAGCGCAGCTCGACACACGATCTGGTCGACTGCCAAACCGACCCCTCATGAGCGTGACCCTCTGGGATTTCGATGCCCAATGGATTTTTTGGTTCGTTTTGGTCAAAAATGATGCCTCTAATTTTTTTTAATTTTTCCGACAT
>JAFFZH010006900.1:5024-20408 GCA_018420115.1 Euura saliciscinereae
CTTCTGATTGGCTTGACGCGCTAACGCGTGCGTTTTAACGCACAGTAACGCGTATATGGAAACTAAGGGTTACGTTCGAGGTTACGTCCGTTCTCGACATTCGTGAAATTTAATTAATATATAAAAACAAAAAAAACTACACGCCGTGACGTCTGACTGACTGAGTCAGTTAGTCAGACGGTTAATCCCGGGTACGGACTGAGTGTGCATGCCTGTACATAGATGTCCCCGTCGGCCTTACGTAGTTACCTACAGAGAGTTTTACGTGTGTACGTACGTAGTGAAGTTCGCGCGTTTAACGCGGCTACCGCGACACACCAGCCGGATGAACCGCGGTCGTTATGTCAAGAGAATAATATTATTTATTCTCTAAGGAAAGCGCGCGTTGGAATCCTTCGATATTTTATGCCTGTGAGTATCCATAACTCTGTTGAAAAATTTAAATAACGATTATCAGCGAACGTAACAATCCGCTTTACCGTTTCTCCGAGCCAGCGTCAGCTTTAATGAACCTAACCTAACCTCAAACTCCAATAAAACATTCGCTATAATTAACCGCAACGCTCGTATTCACCCTGGAGGATTCTCGCAACGTGTTTACGACACCGTATTTATTATTACAGTAATGGAGGAAGATGGCGGTAAAAGAATGAGAGGTCGAGCTCGAGGAAGGGCCCGTGGACGTCCTAGAGGACGGGCCAGGGGTCGTGGTAAAAAGGCAGTCAAGGTATTTACTCACAATTCCGGTTCATTCGGATCCCGTTTTTTCATACATCATTTTTAAAGAATTAAATTCTAAGCGTTGATTTACCTTTATCTCGTTTAATTCCAAATTTATGACCTCCGAAGTTCGAAATATTGAAGATACACCAATTTTCGAACATCTGAATTCATTTGCGTTCATTTATTGCCAGATAATTGAAAGCGACGAGGAGGATGTTCCCCAAGTCGCGGAGGAGACTCCTATGGAGACGGCTTCCGTCGAACCGGAGCAACAAGAGCCTCCACAGTCACAGCAGCCCCCACCTGAGCAACAGTTCGATTTAGAAGCTGATATTTCACAGCTGGAAGCTCCGACGTTTACTACCATCAACCGAGGACCTCCCGAACCCATGTTACGCCTCCGTTGGGACCACAGAGTCAATCTTATAGGCGAAAAAGTACTCAACCCGATGATTCACTGCTGCGACAAGTGTCTCAAACCCATTCTCATCTATGGACGCATGGTACGAGCCTTTCTTCTTATATTTTCGTCATTTCGTCATCTTTTACTAGTTTAACTTAAACCTGAGCGTGAAATTATCAATCTGGGATGTCTTAGTTATTGTTTACAGCATTTCTCCAGGCTTCGGAACGATAATCGGTACTATTTACCGCCCTTTACTATTTTCAGATACCTTGCAAGCACGTATTTTGCTTGTCCTGCGCAAAACGAGAGGACAAAGTGTGTCCACGATGCATGGACAAGGTTTCTAGAGTGGAACAGACCGGACTCGGTACCGTGTTCATGTGCACTCACGGCGGAACCAGATACGGCAATGCCGGATGCCGCAGGACTTACCTCAGCCAACGGGATCTGCAGGTTTGTATTCGATCAGAAACTATACGATCTCGATAATCTAATCGCTGTATTCTATCTACAACTAGGCGCACATAAATCATCGTCACGTATCCGCTCCCCCGCCTCCGGTCCAAGGACTGCAGGTGGATCAGCAGTACATGCATTCCAAGGGAGAAATGGATTCCCAAATAACAAAAATGCCCCCAGTATCGATGCAGACTGGTCGAATGAAGCAGGTGCAGTCGCACATGGTCCAGCCGATAATGGGAAACGATCCGCGGGTCAATTCTATGGTGAATCAGCAGCAGGTCGAACATCGTCAGCAGCATAGACCGCAGACTATCATCCCGATGCAGAGTTATCAGCAAAATTCTGCGCCCCCTCCCTCCAATGCCCCGATGAGGACTAATCTGATCACAGTACCGATCCAAGACACCACCATGACCACGCACGACATGCATAATCAGCAGAATCACCATTATTATCAACCCCCTCCTCCGCCGCAAGTCAATTACGGCGGATACAACGTACCGCCTCCGGTATCTCAGTCGCAGCAGTACTATCCCCAACAGCAGCATCCCTCTCAGGTCTCCTACGCCCCACCACCGCCGCAGCAACAATACGGACCTTCGGGCTCTACACCCATCAGACCACCCCAGTCTGGGTACATGCAAGAACAGCAGTACGGACCTCCGCAGCAGCAGCAGCAGCAGCAACCACCTCCGCCACAGCCTCAGTGGACGCAGCATCAACCACAGTTTTATAGATAGAAAATTTCATCGTATTTTTTTGGTTGTTCTTTTTCGTGCTCGCTTGTGGGGCACTGGAGGGATTTTTACCGTTCAAGAATCACGTGACTGGATTTGAAGATATTTGGATTTGGCAATATTTGTGCATTGGAAATGATTTGAATCTGGTGTAGTGTAGCGAAGGTAGACTTAAACGATAAGGAAAAAGAAATAACGAACAGATAAAGACTGTATTTTCATATTTGAACGAGTATTCTGATACTGAGCAGTTAGGAACAAATTATCGTGAAAGTTTGTTAGATTATATTTTTCAACGTTATTCAAATACTCGAACTCCGAGAGTTCTTTGCACCCTTATAATTTCCAAGGTGAATTGAATCATCTATCGAAGGGTACCGTAATAATATCAGACAAGCATCTTTTCTGCATAGTGTTACACGTTTCAGTTACACAATGTGAGTTTGAAAGTGGGCTCTGAGACTAAAAACTTGTACATATAGTCAAATGGAACGAAGAGCGAAGGATGAACAATTTCGTAATAAAGAAGTGGGTAATTGTAATCAGAAAGATTTCATATTGTACAGAATATCAGGATACGTTGTATCCTGTAACATTTATTGTAACATTTAAATATATTATAATAATATTAATTTTAAGTTAATTATCATTTACCCTGACGAGTGTCCATTTATTCATCCACGGCGGATCTTAGCCATGCTTCCATACTTTTATATGAATCTACACTATTTTTAAAGGAAAATTACTACGACCTCCTAGAATTTTTTCATAGTTTCGCGTCTGGGCATCTACGAAAAATACAGATTCTTGGAAATAAAAAAAAAACCTTGATGCCAGACCCACTTTCCATCTTCGAAAATCAGCCAGACTGCTTGTTTTTGGATTTTTCTACGGTACCAGTGATTAGTACGATAATTAGTTTCTTTCATGCGAAAATAAGTTTGTAATTTTGAGTCATAGATTCCATCGGACATTAATATCGCCAGATTGTCGATTTGTTCAAAAACATCATTAACAAAGCGGAAAAAAACCTTGGTTGTTGCACGTGAAAATAGGTTCAAAAAAATACTGGCTGCCGGGCTAATTACGGCTCGAGCGTTGGAGTGGTGGTATAACCAGTTATTGTGAAGTTGCAATCGTGATATCCCATCAACTGTAAACATGAAGTAAGTAGGTAGGGGTAAGGTTTATTAAAGTGGCCAGACAAAACGCAGTCATAAAGAATACAAGTCAGTCAACAACAGCTCTTGGTCTGCAAGGTCGATAACAATAATACTCCGAAATATGTCTTTACCACTATTGTCGGGAAAAGTTTTTCTCCTAATAACTGGTGCCAGTCGAGGAATTGGCAAGCAAATCGCAGAATCATTTGCACCGTTATTAGGCGATAGATCCGCAGTGTTATTACTGGCCAGAAGTGAGAGTGGGTTGAAGGAAGCGGCCAGCAAGATCCCTAGAGGAATAAAGGTGCACACCGAGAGCGTAGATTTGGGCACTACGACTGCGGACCGATTCAGAGGTGAGCTTCATTCAAAGTACATGTGGAATATTTTGTACGAGTGATTATTTTTCAATATTATTTCTAGATATTATAAGCAGAGTTCTGGGTACTGCGGGTGCAGAACAGTTTGAAAAAGCTGTGATCGTTCACAATGCAGCCTCGATCGGTGATATCAAGAGGTCGACAAACGAGATGACTGATTTTCAAATCTGGCGAGATTACTACGACCTCAATGTCTTCTCGCCTGCTGTTTTGAACGGTGTATTTATGGAATACTTCAATGACACCAAATTTTCGAAACTTGTTATAAACCTCACATCTGGTGCTGAAATAAAGCCTTTTCCGTCGATGGGATATTACTGCTCAGGAAAAGCTGCAAGGGCGATGTTCTTCAAGGTGGGTATATATAATTTTGTCATCGGCTGTTATTATCCACTGCACGAATCAAACGCGGCATTCCATTATTTCAAGATTCTAAACACAATCAATTTTGTCTTGCAGGTGTTTGCTGTTGAAAATCCTGACGTAAATGTATTGAACTATGCACCCGGCATCATCGAGACCGATATGTGGAACACATTGCTTACGGATGTAGCACATCCGTATACAAAGGGGGCAGTTGAAGAATTTGCAACAAGTGGCCAAGTCCGAACAACGGAACAAACTGTCGACTATCTGATAGAGTTATTGAAATCACAAAAATACAAATCGGCTGAATATGTTGAATATTTTGAGATTCCCGAGGCATAATTGCGCTAGCCTTACACAATGACTTGTTTGTGATCCTGTGATTAATGAGAAAGAATTCGTTGGAGTGGGCTCAGGTGACTGAATTTCCTTTAAAATTTGTAATTTCCATTAATATTCACTCCAACGAATTATTTCTCAAATCTTACACTTCACTCATGTTATAAGATCCTTGTTTTCATTTTATAATCAACGCGTGAAACAAAAGGATATGATAATATTCAAACGGATTACACTGGCTTTTCATCGTGATTATAGAATCTTTATTCGCTTTTGATTGTTAATTATGTTATACAAACGAGTTCGACAAAATACGTAGGTATTGTAATATAATTATGAAATATCGAAATAAAATAACAGATATTCATTTTACTCCCGATCAGTACAAACTGTATGAGATTTATATCATCACAGTACATCAAATGCTATTCCTACCACTATATAATATCTAGTACGAAAATCAAATAAAAAACCTTAATCTAGATAAATAGTCGTGGGTCTGAATAAGACTTAGAATTAAAATAATTGAAATGGAAAAAACCCTGGCTGCTGCAAGCGAAAATAAGTTCCAAAAAATATTCACTGGCTTTCAAACTAAGGAGCTTGATCATTGTAGTGGTAGTGTAACCAGTTATTGTGATAATCACAGTACTCGCATCTATCTACTGTAATGATGACGTGAGTAGGCAGAGGCAGGGCTTATGAAGGTACGACCGGATGAAACGCAGTAACATAGATTAGACATCAGTCGACAACAGCGCTCTGTCTGCAGAATTGATAACAATAATACTCCAGAACATGTCTTTACCACTATTATCGGGAAAAGTTTTTCTCCTTATAACTGGTGCTAGTCGAGGAATCGGCAAGCAAATCGCAGAATCATTTGCACCGTTATTAGGCGATGGATCCGCAGTGTTGTTGCTAGCCAGAAGTGAGAGTGGGTTGAAGGAAACCGCCAGCAAGCTCTCTGAAGGAATAAAGGTGCACACCGAGGGCGTGGATTTGGGCACCGCAACTGCGGACCGATTCAGAGGTGAGTTTTATTCAAAGTACATTTGGAATATTTTGTACGAGTGATAAATCTTCAACATCATCCCTAGATATTATAAGCAGAGCTTCGGGAACTGCGGGCGCAGAACAGTTTGAAAAAGCTGTGATCGTTCATAATGCAGCCTCGATCGGTGATATCAAGAGGTCGACAAGCGAGATGACTGATTATCAAATCTGGCGAGATTACTACGACCTCAATGTCTTCTCGCCTGCTGTTTTGAACGGCGTATTTATGGAATACTTCAATGACACCAAATTTTCGAAACTCATTATAAACCTTACATCTGTTGCTGAAATAAAGCCTGCACCGTCGATGGGATATTACTGTTCAGGGAAAGCTGCAAGGGCGATGTTCTTCAGGGTGGGTATATATCACTTTTCACGTGATTTTGTTATCGGCTGTTATTATTATATATTATTATATAATAAGTTATTATTATATATTATCTACTGCACGTTTCAAACACATGTCGATGATTCATTGATGAGAAAGATGATGGAATTATCTCACCAGCATTCCTCTGCGTTGCTCCATATTATATTTCAAGATTCTAAATACACTCTTAAACACTTTGTCTAACAGGTGTTTGCTGCAGAAAATCCTGACGTGAATGTATTAAACTATGCGCCTGGTGCTATTGAGACCGATATGTGGAACACATTGCTTACAGAAGTCGAAAGTCCGTATACAAAGGCGGGACTTGAAGGACTAGCAGCGAGTGGCCAAGTCCGAACAACGAAGCAAACTGTCGACTATCTGCTAGAGTTATTGAAATCACAAACATACAAGTCGGCTGAATATGTTCAATATATCGAGTCTCCACAGGTATAATTGCTCAAATCTTACACGTACACTATAAGATTTTTTTTTTTTTTTTTATAATTATAACATGTGAAACAAATGGGTATGATAATTTATAAATGATCACATTGCGGCTTTCCACTGTGAATGTGTAGCATGAAAATCGTTGTTGAACTCTCATTCGCTTTTTATTATTGATTGTATTATACAAACAAGTTCGACAGAATATACAATATTGCAGTATAATTATAAAAATACCTATTTAAGTATATAACAGATTTTTATTTTCATTCAATCGTCACCGGGAACATGTTATGTGAAAGAACGCCTCTTTCAATCGCCAGAACTAATGTATTGTCATATTGTATTGAAATGTGTATCGATTTCATAAAACCTCGAGATAAAATACTCGCCCTCCTTTTTAATTTCCTATGATAAGTATGACCGTATTTTTCGATGTCTTGAATAGGATAGAAACTGGCCCGCAGTTTCAACGAAATAACTATACAATCATTATATAATAATAAGGCAACTTCCGAGTAAAATAAAAAGTAATTTCAAGTAAAAAAGTTACTTGAGACTAAACTACAGAATTTATTTGATTTATCAAATGCAGAAACTTTGTGAAAAAATATCACTCTCTGACTATACTGATATATGATAATATTGCTTTGTACCCTTATTTTTCCTAAAATATGAACTTAGAATTTTTTTAGTCTAGGTATCGATCTAGCTTGAATATCTCGGACACTATAAACTATATGAGATTTATATCACATCACAGTACGTCAGATGCTATTCCTACAATGGTCAACATTGAATATCTAGTACGGAAATAAAATTTAAAAAAACCTTTGTAGATGAATAGTTGTGGGTATAAATACTTTATACAATATCAATAAATAAGTGAGCAATCATCAGGCTTATATAATCCCTGCATTGTCAAATACTCAATCTTCTTTTTCAATTTAAAAAATCATCGATCTGAATGCAGTATCCTTCGATACTCGATATTGCTCCAAAAAATTTAATTCGTAGAGCTACGTTTCATATGAATTAATCATCCATTTTATATGAGAATTAAGCTGCGCGTTGAGGTTGGTTGCTATTTCATGGAATACTGGATGCTTATGGTTGAGACAGAGTCTTAAAGGTCGATTATAAGTCTGTTGCCATTACATTGCCAATAATATGGTCCTTTCATGAAATTAAGATTGGATTACGCACAATCAATGGGTCATATATCCATTATTATTTTGCCAACGCTGACTATTCGACTGATGAATATTTGTAAAATATCGTTGTTATTGTTGTACAACATAGTAAACAACAATATAATGATAATTATCATATCGTATCCTTTTACGTTATTATAAAAGTACATATATACCTTACGTAGCGTGGTAAAATAGAGTACCGTCATCTTCTGAAATCAAAGTGTCATAATGTGGGGTTTGGACATTTCGAGCCCTTCTGATCAATACTGCTATATATATAACAAGGAGGACCGCTAACGCGTAAAAAGCTGCCGAAACCAGATAAACGGGCGACGGATAAATGGGTGGCAAATAATGAGAATAAATTAGAGTATACAGCGGAGCCCCGGCCAAAGGAGTCAGCGTCTCCAGCGACGACGTGAGGGAAAACACTTTACCTGGAAATTTTTAAAACATTTAACTCAGCTTCAACGCCGCAATATTCAGACTCACCAATGTCTTCCGCTGGAGCAGATTTTGATATTATAGATCGGGCCACAGGCCCAACGACTCCACCAAAAATTCCAATGAACGGTGCCAGATACATGTGCCAGGCCTCCGTGGTCAGAGACTTTGTTATCGAAGCACCGAGACACGATAGGAAGCCTATACCAGCCAGTAGGGTATCCGGAAATCCTAAGATTACAGAAATATCGATGATCCCAGAGTAAGAACGATATATGACAAAATATTCAACCGAAATTATGTTCATTACCGAAAATTCCACTGAGTAAGGATACTCCGACCAAAACTCCTGCCATATTTATCACAATACCAGCACCCACAACCCAGGAATAGTGTTGAATATCCCATCCGAGTCTCTCTCTGGTGAATAAATACCCTATGGAAATTTCTCCTTCGAGAACCATTATGTACAAAGTTATTACAGACATCGTAAGCCAGACAACGGCTCTGTGAAAACCTTCCCTTTGCACTATAATGCTCAAGACGAGATCCTTGGGGATCGAGAGATCGAACATCCTGCGTATCGATACCTGCAGTAGTATTTTCAATTATCAGTTCCCACGGTATTGAATCAAAAATTGACTTGTGTGCTAGGTTTTTTTTACTCATATAATTACCTTAGAGGAATTTGGTACTGTTTCAGGAATACAATAATAGGAGTAAATTAATGCAACAATGGCGCATATCGTGGCTGATGTGAAAACCGTGGTAAAGCCCCAAGTTTTATACATCAATGGCCCGGTGAATGTGCCCACCACAACTCCACCTAAAATCGTTGCCTGTAACCAGGCGAGAAGCATAGTTCTATCTTTGTCTGTCGTAACGTCCGATACGTGACAAACCGTTGCCAATATTATGGCGCAGAATCCACCCATCAGGCTGGAGGGTACCGACGCTATCAACAAATACCAGGGGCTGATGTTCCAGTTACACATTAACGATAGTATTCCAAACATTAACGTGAAACCTGGAATTACAAGAGGTGAACCGCTGGAATTACAAATTCATTAACATTGATCGAGTCACCCTTCATTTTCTCCTCATGTGTTCCAGCATCTGGCATATTACCGATACATGATCTGTTAGAGTTTCATCGACTACCAAGCCTACATGGTATTGAGTTACGCCTGTCGACCATGAGTAGGAAAATTTACCTACCCGTAAAACCGGCTATGAAGAGAGGTCTCCTGCCTCCTCGGTCGCTCCAGGGCCCAAGGAAGAGGGAGAGTATCGCTGGCAGTACACTTTCGATCAAAGACTTAGCCATGATGATCATACTGGCGTACGGTTCAATTTTAGACTCTAATTCCCGTGCCTCTGGAGTGCTAGCATTCGTACGAAGTTGAGAGCATGTTGTGTGATTCATGTTCATCGAGATTAAACAAGTGCGGTATACTATCAAGTCTGTCATTACAGTGGCTGAAAATCGTTATAAGTTCTTAGTGTTACCGAATAGTTATCACGAACGATGTTTAACCAATTGAAACTCATTCCAGCTTAATAATAAACTACTCAATGAATTTTCACAAGGTCAACAGCAGCATGAGAGCAAAGTCTAGTAAAGAGTCAGGAAAGGAAGTCGTACTCGTGTCTGTGACATTATCTTTGCAGAGATAAATTCAATCCCAAGTACGACATTGTTTACATAGAACCAAAATAAAGCGTAAGCGATGCTATTGCATAAAGATTACACCGTGTTTTAACAGAGGTGTCGGTAAGCCTGATGATGTGCTGCGTTACTCGATACCTTCATAATCATGTTATCTACTCGCAAGTAGGATAAGATATTCAACTGGGTTACTGATCAAAGGATGTAAAGTCTGTTTGTGCTTGATCTCTCTTATATCAATATTCATAGATAAAGGGTATTTTAAACAATGATTTTTAGTATCACATATCGCGGAGATTGATCACGTAAATTATAATCTTTGTGTTTTGAATACACGCGCGTGATCCTGACTCAGAGTGTCAGTATGCATATTGTGTGACAGTGTGTTGAATACGCGACAAAAACATTACATTGTCTATCACAATGAAAAACTTCATATATTTCAATGTATTCTCCAAGCTAATATTATTGAACAAAAGGTAGGTGAGTATGGAATATAAGAACGACTGATAAATAGCTATTCATGTGTCATGCGCGTAAAGTGACTGATTATTTGGCAAGGTTACCTATGTTTTTCGTATCAGCCGTTGTTTCGTTTGGCGAGCCTAAGGCAAAGCCAGCTGAGATTACGAAATATTTTTTACGGAAAAGGCAATGAATGTCACTTTGACGCCAATTGGACTGCGCACTTCGAACTGCGCATCAAAGTCGCGGTATAAAGTCTTTATACCGCAACTAGGAAGGAACTCAGCGCCACTTTACGGATCGAAAACAAGCGTCAAAAAGTGACTTTTCAATGCCTCTGCCGTAAAAAAATAACATCAGTCATTATATGTATAATATTATCGCGCTTTTAGCGGTAGATTGTATAGCTAGAATTCAAATAATTGAATTTGAATGTCTGCCGGCGTCGGAACAATCGGAATGAATCGCGAATTGTTGCATTGTCACGTTACAGACGAGATGAGTCATGTATAAGATGATATTATCTTACCTGTCAAAGTTTGGGCATACATGATTAAAGCTATGGAAGGTCCCGGCCTGAAGAAATAAGGCCTCGGTGCCCTTCTGTCACTGATCTTCGTCGCCGTATCGTCATTCTCCGCATCCGTCATTGTATTCAAATTTCCCACAAATCGTTTCTATACTCTGTTTAAAATTGAATTTAGAAATTCTAATAAACGACGCGACTGGCGTTAGTGGGCCGTCGTCCGTCTTCGGATAACGAATAAATTCAGAGCGACGATAACCTCGCTCGAACGATCTGACACTGCAATTGCCGAACGTGATAATTATTTTTGCTGCTTCGGTACCATCACAAAGAAGATAATGACACGCGTGTCGGACTCGTAATGTATACAGATATACTCGTATAGCAATATTCACCACAAATCGCGATACGCGAATTGTTCAAATACACACACGACCATTATTTTTTATTACTATAGCATACTCTTTCGCTACGGTAAAAATGCAACTAACAGATGTGACACACATTATTGACTTCAGCATGAATCATTATTTCAAACGACATTCTCTTCCTAATGCGGCATTGAAACAAACAAACAAACAAAAAAACGATTCTAGTCTTGTATTGTTGATAAAGTTTCGATAAATTTAGGTTATGTTTCAACTTTAACACTAAAAATCTCGCGAGAATCTCTCATCCATTTCTCTCTTCTTTTGTTCCAGTGCGTAAAATCCTTCGTAACGCGTCGTTTTAGCACTGATATGTCGAATTTCGATCGGTATGTCACAATGAAAATAACGGATATATAATCGCTTCGAGACCAAACTCTGACGTATCCATAAATAATACGGAATTCGGGGATTGGATGGATCCTTAATTGTTGTACACTTGTTGTTATTTTTAGCCGTGGCGCAATATTCAAAAATATATGGATAAAACGGAAGAAGATAAATACGCGGCAAAACTGGAGCGGGTACTCTGTGGAATTCAAATGTAGTATAGCATAGACTATAGATACTCGTTATCCGAAAGTATGTCGATATAGATTTACACGTAAATAGGCATTCGCGCAGCATGTGATGATACATTTATACACAGGGAGGGCCTAGCCAACAGGATACAGACCCCATTGAAAATTTTCATACCACGCCCAATTTTAGGGAAAAATTGATGCTGTCTTTTTTTTTCTTTATTTCGTTTTCGTATGAGATTTTTAATATTTGATAGATTTTTTGAAGACAAAAATTCCTGTTTTTTTTGTGTATGTAAAACAGCGATTTTTTTTCCATCAATAAAACGCATACAGGGTGAATTTCTAACGATGGAACAGCCTGTAGTTGGCTAGAATCGGGAAACAATTAGCTTCTTAGATGGTTGTGAATTAATCCAACTGTTTGAAAGCTCATTTCTCAATCCTAGCCAACTTCATACTGATCCATTGTCAGGAATTCACCCTGTATAATCTGTTACACTATATGTAGAATGTGGAATGGAAGGAATCTCTAAAAATTCGTAAAATCCTCTAAACAAAATTAGCGGATTACTTTCAGCACAGTCAGCCATATACGGTGACCCGCTGATTTTATTGAGTAGTATAGAAATTATTGTGTATTGATTCCCGGAATGCAAGGACAGACAGAACAGATAATGTAATTGAATAGATAACATGCATTTATAATATTACGTTCATACGTGTGTTTGTATCTCATCATTTTTCTTCTGATGCGGGGCAATATCTGTCCGCACGGATTAATCAATATGAGTGGTTTTATCTTTGTCGATCTAGCTAATCTTCCTCATGATAAGACTTCATGAGCTTGGATGATAATGACGATTGTAGTTATTGATCGCAAGAAACGATGAAGATTGAATTTATAATGTTTCTCTGACAAAAAGAATTGCCATTTCTGAATTCGAAAAGCCACGATGATTCTTGAGTTCGCGTACAAATACAGCTTTTAAGCTATCCAATCATCAATGCTGTTGACATCAGGGAAAAAAAAACCAATATATGGTGTAATGTTCGCGGAGGGGCTATTAATCGTAGATTGCTGAATCGAACGAAGGTTCGATATCCTTCGATATCCTTCGATATCCTTCATTATTTTTCAAATCATTAAAGATTTACACAATCTTTCACATTGCATTACGATACATTGGAACGCACTCGAAGGGCGGGGGGTGAAAATTGCCCAAAAAGTACTTTGCATTATTTGTAGTCTCATTCGCACCGATGTAGTAGAGCTGGAAAATTAATTTAAATTTCAGACCTGTTTTTTGGTCTTTGCTCTGCCTATTCTGCATGAGCAATCGCAATATAAGTTTCGGATCCAGCCATGAGTTGGATGGACAACGACGACCGTCCGATATCGCCTCTGGAATCGGACTGTTGCGGCGACGGTTGTAACCCGTGTATATTCGACGTTCATCGAAAGCTGGTTGAAAAGTGGGAAAGAAGCCAGAAGCTGAACGAGACGATCAGGGCCCGAAGGAACCTGCTCTGTCTCACAAAGTACAAATCTTTCGTAATATCTGAGTTTAAACAAGCGTGTGCCAATTGCATTCTTGTCAGATTGAAATACGGAGGTGAAGATTAGTCTACATTCGCTATTTCTATCAATCGAACTCCCGAAGGAACGTGAAGTCACTCTGTAATTACTCTATCCCTCAAGGTGCACCGGATGCGGATGCGAAATTATTTATGAGTCCTGGTCAGCATGTGATACTGCGCAGTTCGACTTTGTCAAGACCCTACACGCCGATATCGTGGAGAGCTGACTCGATACTTCTGTTAGTAAAAATATACTCCAATGGAAGATTCAGCAAATCTTTAGAAAGAATGAAGGTCGGGGATGAGATGGATGTCAGAGGGCCGTACGGAGATTTTCATTACAAGCGGAACAGGTATAAACTCGTGTTTTTTCTATTCCATTCAGAATATGAACATGAATTTGTTTTCAGTTTTGAGGAAATCCTGATGCTCAGCATAGGAACTGGAGTCGCGGCACTTTATCCAATTGCGAAATCCCTGATCGATGACGAATTTGAGGAAACAAGAGTGCATCTGATATCAGGATTCAAATCCTACGCTCACATCCCGTTGGAAAACGAATT
The DNA here is from genome assembly GCA_018420115.1 of Euura saliciscinereae. NCBI lineage: Eukaryota > Metazoa > Arthropoda > Insecta > Hymenoptera > Tenthredinidae > Euura > Euura saliciscinereae. The sequence goes on from JAFFZH010006900.1 coordinate 18,867, forward strand.
ACGCGACTTGTCGCATTACTGGAACTTTTCCTGTACGTTACGATTGTCGAAAAAAGGTTTGTTCAATCTCCCACAATGACTCGAATCGCATAATATTCGAAAACTGATATTTGTTTTTGCACTATTTCAGACAACGAGAATAGAATGAATGGTGTGAGACTAGAGAGCGGTCGTGTAGAGAAGGAAACTGTAACGAGTTTCTTGGAAACTAGATCCCCAGAATCTACGCTAGTCCTAATATGCGGAACACCAGAATTCAATAAAGCCGCTACTCGGTGGATATCAGATCTCAATTTCGCAAACTTTCACGTATTCGATTGACGTGAAATGACCTAGGAGAATATAAATTCAAATTCGATAGAATAATTGTTAGCCAAGAATAGACACAAAGATATTATCAATATATTCGTTATTTAAGTAGAAAATTTTTATCACAAATATAAAGCTCACTCACAGTGAATAAATACAACGTTTCGTCAATCTTCCTTCCATTTTCTCACAGAGAATATTTACTCTACGGGACACGGTATGTTGTGGCCGCAGTGCGGACAAGCTCCGTATAGCTGATTGAACACGACTTGATTGCCCGGAATCGCCCGTAGCCACTGTAAAAAATGAATGAAAACTGTTTTAGAAACACAAAGGTCGGTTCTGTGCGTATTTTCGAGTATTGAGGTCATCGCACTGCCCACCTGCAGCAGGCAGGCGGTGTGAAAGTGTTTGCGGCATTTCGGATTGTCACAAATTCTGTCCGGTAACTCGTCCTCGTTCAATTCCAACGAAAAACAGATGCAGCATTCTTCGTCGTTGAAGAGGCCGCTCTCTTTTGGCTTGTCTTCTTCGTCAACAGAAATTCGCGGAAATTCATCCAGATTCAGTAACAGCAATAGATTATCGGATATTCTGTTGTTCGGATCCCATAGCTGAAAAGAAAACGGTCTCTGATCAATCCCAATCGCTAATTACGACGAGATTCAGTTAGACAGATGAATAAGTGTACCGAAACATTGTCTGAAATGATTTCCCTGTACTTTAGCACCTCCGTATCACTGCCCAAAAGTCTGATAGCCGGAAGGTCGCTCGGCTCCGAGGGATTTATCGTGACCAGAACGGACAGACATGGCTGAACTCTTATCCGTCGATAAAGATGATGGGGTTTCGTTACGAGGGGATCGATTACCCAGCAATTTCTGTGGCGAAATAAAATAACGATTGTTGTATAGTTCGTAGATTTGATTTAGCTCCGGGTCAATCTCACCTATCTATGTCTGCCAGATACTCCCAGGCATTTTCCAACGCCTCGACTTGCTTCTCAAGCCTGCCAGCTGCGTCCTTCAAGCTCATCACAGCTCCCACGGCGAGGTCTGATCCTTGCAATTGAGCCAAGTCGCAAGTAACTATTTTCCAAGTATCGGAGCAGCTCGTATCCCTCTCTAATTTCATGGATATACTATTGAACACCAATTCGACCAGGTTCAGGCCCCGACTGGAGGAAAGTCTTACTTCCTGAAATAGTAGAAATTACCATTTTTTTTTTTTTTT
>JAFFZH010006903.1:2737-13864 GCA_018420115.1 Euura saliciscinereae
CGATGATTCGGGTCATCAAAGAGCTTGCTCCAATCTAAGCAGTGACAAATATGCGTCCTGACATTTCCCGCGATCTGAATCATGTTTCATCTTTCGGGTCACCACGGCGGACTGAGAACCGACGGAGCCGCCTCTTCCGTCGTATCCCATACACCGGTAGCTTACCTCATGTTGTCAGCTGTGTCGTCGATATTGGATACACGTGTACGGATACAAGGAAAGGCCAACGTGCCCCTAAATGTATATTTTTATCCTCAGGGGATTGGCGTGTCACATTTGAAAAGGGCTGCTTTCCAAACATGATTTACATGACACAGTTCTTATATAACGTCGAATGAAATTTTACGTACCGATGAATAGCAGCGATTCCCTTCAGTGACAAAACTCACCGTGGTGCGAAACAAAAAAGTTTCCGGTCAGGGATGATCTTCTGATTTATCGATAGGATCACCACCCGGGTACAATGGCAGAAACTGCTTTCACAGGATCAATTAACACGGTAACGATTCCCATCGAATTGCTCGTCGAGCTTGCGACCGAGTACAACCGCGAGAATTAAAGTGCCTTTAAGCCAAAGTGAAGCATTAAAAGTAAATAGACGACTTTGAAAGAGAGAAAAGCTTTTGAGTGAACGAGACAGAGGCTTTTCACGGACCGCCGACGCTCTGGAGAGGAGCTGTTGGCGGAATTAGAAAGCCACTAGACCGTAGAGATGGATAGTATTAGTATAGACGGGGTCTTATAGTTTTATCTCAATTCCAGCTTTTCGTTTAAATGTATATTCAGGGGATTATAAAGGAACAGATTCGAGATAAAACAAATGAGACAAGAGTCTCAATATTTGAGGTAGTTCTTATTACTTTCTACGATTCAATGTTGAAAATTCTCTGCTTTTACCCACGAATCGCTTTTTGATCTCACAATCTGAGGGATAAGAAATAGATATCGCCGTTTGGTATGATTCTTTGTTCGGAAAACTTGAGGCTCCTGAGTTCGAAGTTGACGCTTCTGAAATCACATTTTCCCGACCCTTAAGGATGGGGTAGAGGAAGGATAGTGAACGTCATAGTCCCGGTATTTCATTTTGATGAACTTTGTTCCGCGGACTATGACAAAGTTTTTATTTGTGGGTGTTGGGTGGTACTAAGGTGTTTCAAAGGCTTTGTTATGAAATTTTCGAAGCAGAAATAACGATGGTATACATTATTCTCGAATTCCCTTTTGCACCAATAAATCTACCCACCCCGCAAGTGAAAATATTATGGTAGCTGTAGAATGACGGTGAAACAAGTGCATTATAATATTTTCATGCAATTTCCAACCACCTCACCGTGTCTCTAGAGTTGTTTGCTTAAATTTCATCAAAACAAACCTGAGATCTATTGCAAATGCAGGAATGCAATTTCTTCGATGACACTGCACACCTTTAAGTGTGGACGTAACCCATTTGTATACCATCTGTGAAAGACTGCAGAGTACTTAAGTTCCTCGCGGATGTAAATTTGCGATATCTATTCATGCACCAACAGTTCCAACTCACGTTTCTCTATAAGTGCTGAATAATCCACCACGGCAAACTAATGGCTGAAATTCAATAACCGATTATTTCTTTTCCCTGTGCAAACATTTTTAATATCTCACATTTTATCCTGCAAGAGTGATGATTGCTGTAATCCTTTATGGCTTCTCAACTCGTTTTTGTTCTTGTTTTTACACACGGAATTTCTCCTTCGTGCCAAATTGTGAGAATCGACTAATTGTAAGCTCAAACGTCTTTTTTCGCTTTGGGGTCAGATTGGATGTGGTATGTTCATCGTCGCGAACAATTAGTGTCGAATCTGTAATCAATCAGGATATTCTTTGTTCAAAACGTTTTCAACGCAAATCTACAACGCAACAGATTTTGTGCTTGAATTTGGTCAGAGGTACATGATTTCGGAGACACACTCTGTTTAATCATGTTAGTAAGTATGTGTCTTGATCTTCGATGTAGCATAACATGCTAAACAAATAAAACTGTAGCTAGCTGCAGTCTCCGATCGAATACGGAAGAGCCTAGCACAATTTTCGTTGTTGTAGAATTCACATCAGAACGTGCATCAGTTGCACAAGCTGGACTTTATTGGTCGATGCGGAGCAAGCTTGATGTAGATTATGTGGTGATCCTTGACTCGGAATCTTGACCCTCGGTATAACCTGATAGAATATCCCGGTACTCATAGCGTATAGAGTGTTGGGCTGGAGGCATTTTATCTTCTGAAGTCGTTGGTGGACCTTCTCAGGCGTGTCTTGACAATTACGGGGTACCGTGACGCCGGTGCAAGCGTTCCTTTCTGCTCCGCTCTGCTCCGGACTCAACTCGGCGGATATACATCTACATCTACATATATCTATAAATATAGGAGAATGATGTATATATATGCGTGGGAACCGTCGGAGACAATGGCGTACACAGGGTACTGAGCTGTTCTGGGTGCACTTTACATCGTCAAGCGATGGTACCGGGTAACGAATACAGGGAGAGCCCGAGGCGTGGCCTGTTTTCTCTTGGTACCAGATGGAGGCTCATTGTCATGCGTTAATTAACTGATTTTCAACCCGCTTTGATCGGGGCAGAGTTCAATGGCGAGAAACGGGAGCAAAATCCAATTTCAAGTGTCGCTCAGGTAATTTTGACCTCGCATTAAATATGTTCGTGCGAATTATAGGACTGCAACTGCACTGAAAGACTGAGGAAGTAAAACTTTGAATATCGAGGAACAGAAATTGCTGCAATTGCGGAAAGTAATTATCAAAGAATAAACGAATCGCATGTCGCAGGGTTTTGTCTCTTCTACGAAACAATCACCGACTCATGCTGCATCGTTGTAGTTGTGGTACTTAAAACTTCTTGGCGCAACAATCGACCTGAACTGCTCTGAGACCACGTGCGCAGGTATAAATTATTGTTGCGCAGAAAATACTGCAGCTCGTTCGATATCACCTGCAGTTTAATTTTTTGTGCCTCTTTTATCTTTACTGCAGGTTACGCAAACGAGAACCGCGTATACAACCAGATGGTCGTTATCGATCACTACCTGATGTGACACGCGTCGTGTCAATTTTATGCGCCTATTTCGACGGTCAAATTTACCCGTCAGTTATTCAGAAAAGATCACAATACCGAACCCAAAAGCACATCAAAGCCTCTGATCGACTATAGTTATGGTAGAATTCTATACGGTATACGCGGTTCGGGTTAATTTAGGTTTTTGTGTATTTTTTCCCCTGTTACTGCTTTTCGGTGATAGTAGAGATAATGAACAGTTTTATTCAGTAATATGAGGTTCAACGGCGATGGAATCTGTAAAATTAACAGAAATATTTCCGTTGACTCTCTTGGACAAGGAAAGAACGTACAAAATTTCAAGTCTGTAGAAGATGAAGACTGATTCTTTTATTTCGCGTAGGTTTGAAGATCCGCATACTTCATCGATCTGTTCGGTTTTCTAGATAAATTCTGTAACGCAAAAGAATTTTTTATATCTGTGGAATTTGTTGTAGCTACGACATACTTTTATTTCCAAAGATAAAAATTGTTCACGATCCTCACTGAAATCGGGCTGAATTTGCCGCTGGAGGAAACCATTCGTCATCTGGTTTGTAACCATTCACGTCTGAATTCTGAATGGCATACTTCCTACGTGAACGCAGGTTTCCGATACGAGAAAATCGTCGGTCGCGCTGGCTGTAAGATGGTGAAAACTGATTAGTGATCCGCCTTATTTTATCACGGACGACAAACTGCCATGTATGGAGCAGCGTGATTATCTCCAACGATTGCTTTGTCAGTTCGATCAAAATCAAAAATAAATATCAGCCTGTCATATGGTTCGGTTTTTCATTAATCGCTCCAAGGCTGGTGAATCATGTCAATGCATGCAGATCAACAAGCGGGCTTGGGCTGACTATGAGCCAGCCTTCGAACTTCCCGTTCTTTATTTTGTTCTCAGCTATTTTGAAATTTGTAAATCTGACCTCAGATTCTTGATCAGCGGTTCAAAAAACCTTCGAGTACAAATTTCCGTAACATTTCGAATGTTTTTAGTATTTTTCCCAGCAAATCGGACTCGCCATTTTGAATTTCGCTAATCTGACTCCAGATTCGTGATCAGTGACCCAAAAAACTTACGAGTATCAAGTTTTATCCAAATCCAAATGTTTTTAGTTTTTTGCAGCATATCGAATACGCCAAATGAAAATTTTGCAAAACTGACTTCAGATTCGTGATCAGCGATCAAAAAAACCATATGGTACCAAATTTCATTGAAATCCATTGATTCGTTCTCAAGATATCGTCATTTTTGTTGTGTTTCTTAGAATTTTGTTATTTGAATAGTTCAAAAAGTACTAATCCGATCAAAGCCAAAATCTAATCAGTTCTAAGTTAAGAAAGCCCCGTCGATTGAGCCCAAGTTGATCGAAATCCGACCGCGTGTTCTCGAGATATCGTCGGACAAAAATTTGATCTTGCACACACACACACACACAGACGTCCGTCTGAAAATGATCGGAAGTGATTCTCCGGACCTCGAAACGTGGAGATCCAGTGAAAACTCAACTTTTCATTTTCGGGGTGATTACAATAACTTCATATTTTCTCTGAAATCAGAGATACGGGAATTTAAAGGAAGATTGTCTCGTTCTTCTTATCAACATTCACCTAACGTTAATATGAACGAATATTTGTCCCATAAATTATGCTCATTTCCTTCGAGGTGGTGGTATAATCGAAAATGTGTTCTTCAGTGGAGGGTCGAGTCTATATCCTATATCCGCTTTGAGGGTTGATTTTGCCTCGTTGCGTTGGCTCGGCGTGTGGTTGCGAGCCAGACTGAAATGGTTAAAAATACAATTTTTTCTCGTTTTCGTTTCCCTCGACGGTTGTTAACGATCCTTCTTTTTTTATTTTCTCTCGTTTTTTTTAGCCCCTTCATTGGTAGAAGCTTTCGGGGGGCTTCGGTTAATTTAAAACGTAACTCAACCCCTAACTCCAGCGAGTGAGACTCACTCATAGTCATACCAGCCCGTAGATGCCACAGTTTTCTTTTTCGCACTCTCTCGCTTCCAGGAACCCCCAGGATATCGGGTGTGGCAGGGAGCCTTTAGAACGCGACGACGTTCGACGGTGTAGTTATGAGACCAGTATTGAATGACTGATCCTTTGAAGTCTTCGGCCAATTTACTCGGTAAATTTTTTCCCCAAAAAAATCAGAAGCAGTCGAGCGATTCTTCCATCAGAAAACATTTCAATAAACGTGATATTACGATGACCGAAAAGGTCTTCGCAGAATCCACGAAGGGCACCCATCGCCCCTATTATAGATAAATATACTCGAGTTGAATGGAGAAGGTCGTGGAAATGTTTCGTGCTCGATTACCTTCCGCAAGCTCGGGCAAACTGACTAAGTTGACAGGTGGAGCGATCTTCTTGTATATTCCAAAATTCTTTAATCGTGGTAGATATGGTTTGACGCTTACTGTGTGAATGGGAAACAAGTGAGAGTGGGAATTTCACCAGCCCAATCAATCTGGTGAAAAGCGCTATAGACTCGGCAAACAATGAGATAGGATATAAAAGCTTTATTCGTACGCCCCTAACAATTTCGTGTCCGTCGCTCGTATCCACTTGTTAATTTCTCCATTGAAATTTCAAGAGCTATGTCCGATTGTGAGTTAGTTTGAGAAAACCTATTGCTTCGAGAATCTTTATCCCCTTTGGTTCCGTTGATGACAATCATGCTTTTCTTGGAAGTGCTTGCCAATTAGTGATAATAGTAAAGAACAACGAAGCTTGCAAGCGTTGTGAGGTTTTTTGGCTAAGGAGCGAAAGCTTCTCTTGAAATAAAAATAAAGCGTTTGTAAGACCTTCAAGAATCGTGAACGAGAAAGGAATACAGTGCTGCAGTGGCATCTGCTGGGTCATTACGATCGGATAATTTACTGTTGGACCAATGTAGAGAGAGAAATACGAATTTAAGTACTGTCGTAACTAATTCGAATAATGTTCGCTACCCGTAGCAATCCGATGCACGTGACATGATGGTGGAATTGTTGATGATGGAAGATGTAAAGCAAAAGCGTCAAATATTAACGATAATGGTCCAGAGGGTTGGCCACTGTCATAACGGGCAACAGTGGGACACATGGGTGGGCTGGCTCTTCGCATTAAAACAGACCGGGGTTGCAGGTGGATTAAATAATGGAAATGATAATTTGGTAACATTAACCAACGTTTTTTTTTTTTTCTTTATCTTCTTATTTTTCCGTTCGGGAGTTTTACCAAACTATAGTGACTCGAATTAATTTCTAGTGACAAATGGGTTTGAAATCTAGAGCCTGACTATATGAAGATATTGTTGATATTGTAACGAATCTGAAGTCGGATTTGCGAAATTTTAAATGGCGGATCCAGTTTGCCAGGAAAACAACCAATAACATCCGAAGTCTTTTAAAAATTGGTACTCGAATGTCGGATTCGTAAAATTCAGAATGGCAAACAAATAAAATAAATAAGCGGAAGATCGAAGCTCACAGTCAGCCAAAACCCGCTTGTTTTTTCTCAGGATGGTAAGAACTGTATCAAATTTTCATTGTTGTGTGGGTTCATTCGTTACCCAGTATACCCACTACCCTTGAAATTTGTAGGCACGACTGAACCGTTCGTGAATGTTTGTTATCGCAAAAAACGTGAAATTTACAAAACCTCTAAAACCAACAAAAGACAAGTATTTGCAAAAAGAGATGTATCTGCGTGCGCATGTGTCAGTAAACTCTGCAAATTGTTGACACTTCTGGTTTAGACAAAAAATACGAATGCTGCCTCCGACACTTTTACAGGTAATTACATACGTTCAAAGGTAGTTGATACATTCTACCATTAGAAGATGTTCAGGCATCGCTGAAGTATTGTTCTTAATTTTTAGATCACAAGTTTCAATAATCATTTGCTTTTGTCGTGTCTCGGGCAAAAAGCATCTTGGACAACAGAGTTCTGCTGAAAATCCTTCCAATATTCTATCAGCTGGATTGAATTTTTCAAGATGTACTCATGCTCGAGTATTGATCTAAAAATGATTGTTTGTACACATATTTCTGCAGCGTTGGCTGTAATATTACCTCCGCACGCTCGGGCTTCAAGCTCTGAGCTCCCTGTATATTTATCCACTTTCTAAACAATCTGTATCCTTACGTAATCTCTGCTCATATTCTCACGAGCAAATCACTTGAATAGCATCACTATGAAAAAATGTTGTGCGTGCTTCTCGGTCCGTTAACCTTACAACTCGTTTGGATTAGATTAGATTATATCAGATTAGATTACCAGTTGCCCTGGGTTGGGTAAGGTTAGTTTTATCAACCAGCAGCGTTCCTTATACCCTTTTTTTACTCCTATCTTCGGATAAAAAGAAAACATCAAGAATGGAACAAGTCTTACTCCTATCTCCTCGCTCGGATAACCTTCACCGCTTCGGGCTTGCTTCGGTTAATGACGATTCTGGGGAGATTTATGCCACTAAAAAATTCTGACTATCACGTAATACATAAGTCCTGGATACAAAAAGACAACCATTTTATTATAAGAGGATAAAAAAGGACAGGAATGTGAAATAATGATATATTATTAAAAATCTGGTGTAAAGTATTTTTTTTAACATGTTCAAGCAACTTTCAACCATTCAAAGACTCATGCTGCTTCAGCACCGTCTACATCACATATACCGTAGACGCAGATAGTGCTTGACCAATAAACGAATACAATCACATAAAGGATACGATTTGGTGAAGACTTTCTCTGTCAGTCCAGTTTTATTCCAAAGGTTGGAAGAATAGGGTTTGGAGGAATATTTCAAGTTCATGAGAGCCTATCAAACCACATGAAGCACCATGGAGTTCAAAGAAGTTCGGTACATAGTACTATGATGAAGTCCAATAAAGTCCCTTTTTCAGGTCCCGAAGACTGGTGTGCGTCATTTTTCTGAGCAATTGAGCCCCTGAGTTTCATTCAATCTCCAATGATCATGGATGGAGTGTGTTTTATGAATATTTTTTCAACTTTAGATGACAATCGAGTGGCTAATCACTCCATAAAATGGCGTCCACCGGAGTTCAAAATTTCGTAAGACTTTAAGGAATTTTATGGAATTTGCGGGGCTTATGGATCTCCAGAGAATTATAAAGACTTCACGCAACTTCATGGGACTTGGAAAGATTTCGCAGAATTTCAAGAGATCGCGGCCCTTCGGTGATGACGGTTTTCCTCGTACGTGTGAACAGTAGAATTATATTCCCATATTAAGTGTGCGCAATTATGCTCACAGTGTTCGCAGGTATTGCACGTATACGTCATCGTCTCACGCACCGGTTTGACGATCGCGTGTATAGAGTATAGTTGGTGAACCTGAAGCCTATTATACCCATTTTGTTAGACCAACAAACGTGAATGGAGTACATATTGCAGCTGAGCTAGTGTTCGCACAAAAAGGGATAAAAGGCCGTCGTCGTGAATCATAAAACTTTTGATTTAATAACGAAATAAATTTCCAGGACGTGAGACATGAGGGTAATACCCGGACACGCTTCATCCAATAACTGCAGGATTAACTTTTCACGGTGAGTACAGATTTATCTTTCTTCTCTCTCCCTCTCTCTCTTTCTCTGCTCTTTATCCCCGGAATCGCGCCTTTATTGGCGCCAGGCTCAGGTGAGTAAACATTTTCGGGATTCAAACGGAGTCATTTCCGGGCGTATTTATCTATACCCTCTTCTACCCTTTTTGCTTCTTTCTGCGGCGATATCAAATCCCTTCACGCGCTAAAAGGGGTCGGGACGATATTTTCGAAGTAAAACGCTGCTACTAAACTTTTTTTAACAAACAATTTCGTCCAGTACACCTTCGTCCCTTAAAATCGCCATAAAGTCGTAACTCGAAGACAGAGCATCGGTCGCAAAATTGACGTATGAAAAATATTCATTTCGTTTCGACGGGAATTTTGGTTCCTCTAATCAATCACCGCAAACGTTTCAACTCCGCGCTTAAGAATTAAGGAATTTCACCGGATATCTATCAGGAGATATTTTCTGAATTTCTCACACTAGCTGAAAAAAAATCTGAAATTATATGTGTAAGGGAAAAATGTGTTACCGGAGGTTCCGGTTAGAGAATTTTCACTACCTAGCATAAAAACGCGTGGCTGAGAGTCGTTTTAAAATTCAACTCACGAACTCGCATCTCATCCTATCGAACTCTCCCCGTGCCGGCCACGACAGTGGGTGGATGAAGCGCGTGCACGCATTTCGCTGATCGATCGAGTTTTACCCTTCGCTTTCCTCCATCCCCGTCGCCCCACGCTTCTTCTCTACGCTGCCTTTGCAGCAGCCCTCGTAATCCCTGAACGTCATATTATTATTACGGAATTACGTGACTTTTCGTTTCATTTGGCCTCCTTCTTCGCCTTACCTTCACTAGATCTCAACCTGCACCACACTGCAGAGGAAAAAATTGAGTGTGATAACGTTACGGTATGACGTCGTAAATTTTGTAGACGAAGTGGTCGAGAAATCGTGCCGGTTATATGAGCCACGATGTTGTGCGAAACAAATGTCTCATTACGGTTCCGTCGACCCCAGTACACTTCCGGATGGTAAGCATGGTGGATTTCATTTTTGTAGTTCTGGAAATCAGTGATTTTACGAAAAAAAAACCACCATCACACAAATCCCAATGTACAGTTGTGAAAGTCGTTAGGACGGAGCTTCTTCACTTACATAGGGTGATCGTGAATTAGTTCCTCCAATAAGGGGTTAATAAGAGCAACAATGAACAAGATCGAAACAACAAAATCAGTTACTACGTAATCTGCAGTCTCTCTGGCGTTTCATAGAAACTTGAAGAAGAGTGAAAATTTCATTCAATGAAATTTAGAGGCTAAGAGCTGGGGGGGTTTTTCTATGAAATTCATATACACGTAGCTCAGAACTTTATGTGAGTGAGGTATTGATAAAAGTAAACTCAACATACGCGGAGTTCAACTGTATTTCCAATTCTGTATACGGCGATATATGAAACGATTCGATGCAAAGTATGCGGGTCGGTATTCGAAGTGAAAAATTGAATGGATTCTCCGATCCGCACCACCCTACTGCAAATTTCCAGGTGGGAAATCCATGTGGAAATCCTATGTATATCTACATGGTTTCCCATCGGAATTTCGAACTGGGAATCTATGGGATTCCATGGGTTCCTATGTACATCTACATGGTTTCCCATCGGGATTTCGAACTGGGAATCTATGTGATTCCATGGGTTCCTATGCACAACTACATGGTTTCCCATCGGAATTTCGAACTGGGAATCTATGAGATTCCATGGGTTTCCATGTATATTGAATGTGGATTCCTATGTGTACTGAAAATATCCAGGTGGAAAACCATTCAGAATATCACATGGATTTCCCTAGTGGTTCAGTCCGGATGCCTATGTAGATACCTATAGATTCCTATAGGGCGTTATTTGTGCATTTACAGAAAAAAAATTCACTCCCAGTCGGGGATTTGAACCCAAGACCCTCATTTCCGTAGACTATTACCTTACCACTGAGCTATCGAGCTACTTGAATGTCCCTGGATATTCTACAAACATGTTGAATCGTTAATGACGGACACTTGAAATAAAATAAAACATACCTATGTGGATAGTTCATGGATTGTTATGGCAATCCTGTAGAAATTCCATGTGTCATCCAGTGGATTTCCTATGATGGTTTCCATGAATTTCCATGGAAAATCAATGCAAGATATACTATGCTATTCCTATGTAAAACCATGTATTCCCATGGAACATCCACAAGAATCTACTCCAAATTTACCTGGACATCCATAGATTCTTCCACATGGATTCCAAGAAGGGAAATCTATGGGTGGACATGGGATTAGTATATTATTTCCACCAGGATTTCTATAGTACGACCACAATTCATCCAGTGGATTTCCTATGAAGGTTTCGATGAATTTCCATGGAAAATCCATGAAAGGTATACTATGCTATTCCTATGTAAAACCATGTATTTCCATGGAACATCCACAAGA
>JAFFZH010006903.1:13874-25959 GCA_018420115.1 Euura saliciscinereae
AACCATGTATTTCCATGGAACATCCACAAGAATCCACTCCAAATTTACCTGGATATCCATAGAATCTATCACATGGATTTCAAGGAGGGAAATCTATGGGTGGACATGAGATTAATATATAATTTCCACCAGAATTTCTATATCACGGCCATAAGTCATCCATATGGATTCCCCATGATTCTGTACGTTCTATGGTTTCTACATAGGTTTCCATCGTTTCCATGGAAATCCATTGACATTTCTATGGATTTCCATCTGGAAATTTTCAGTAGGGCAACACTCTCCGTTCTCGTACGTATAGAGAGCTAGAGTGTTGCTTTGCCTGAGGCTAAGTTGTCGTGATGTATTTCTTATTTGATCTTTCTGGGTAAGGCTGCTCGAAGAAAGAACGAAACAAATCCTTTTTTCAACTACTTACTTCTTCAGGACACCCCAATCCCTGCTTTACTACTACTTCAGCCGTTGTCGCAATAGCTCTGTCATTTCTTTACCCCTAAATCCCCGCACCCTGTATACGCACAGAGAAACCACAATCTCTCTTCACATTACGCCTTCCCGTAACACGGGGAGTAGATATATATATATATACCCACACATTCGCACAAGCGCTACTTTGCGATGATATGCGACATATGCAGAATACGACATCTTGACATGTGCGCGGATTCAAAAAAACTTGAAGAAACTTCTACTACTGTGCATTTATTTACATTTTTTTTACGGCACAGGCATTAAAAGTCACTTTTTGACGCCTGTTTTCGTTCCGGCAAGTGGCACTTTATACCGCTAAGTTCAAAGTTGCGGTATAAAGTCTTTATTCCGCAACTTTGATGCGCAGTTCGAAGTGCGCATGTCAAAGTTGCGGAATAAAGTCTTTATACCGCAGGTTACCCCCTCTCTACTACCTTTTACAGCAACTCCTATCCGCAGTTCGTGCGGAACTCAACTGGCGTCAAAGTGACTATTAATGCCCTTTCCGTAAAAAATATTGTATGAGGCGCGCGCAGAAAGCAACTGTTCAGCATAGTACTCGCCGTTGCTTTACAAGGCTCGCCAGGTAAAACCAACGGCTCGTACGGAAAACATAACCTTGCCGAATAAACAGTTACTTTCTGCGCATGCCACATAAATATCTATTATTATTGACCAACGTCACGATTCGCAGTTGCCAATCGCCCCCTGCGACACACCATATTTTTTTATAATCATAAGTGCATGATAATTGTGAACTGTGCATGTGCGATCGTAACTTCACAATCCTGCCATACAATCAGTCGCTGTATTCCCGCTAAACTGCCATGCAGTGCCCAAATTTTCACGCACGTTTTACGAACTGTACTTTTCATCAGCTGCAATGTTGGATGAATCTGGCCGAGGAACTAATGACTTGTCGATTGCCGTACATGACTTCGTGGCTCTGAATGAATTCACATGACCTCACCAAGCTTCAGGTGACTTGAGAGATTTCTGGTGATTTTGGGTGACTTTCCAGCGAGAATCACACACCCATGGTCGGTGGAGTAAAATTCTCTGAGCCGTGGATTGCTGGTGGTAACATATGGTTTTCACGTAGGTATAAATCCACTTCGCCGCTGAGCACCTCTCCAATAACACCTCAGGCGCAACCGGAGTACGAATTCGACCCAAAGATAACCATCCATGCATACCGGTCGAAACGTCGTAAATAAAACATATCACACCCACATAAGCATCCTTATATACTACGTGGGTATAATTAATTAAAATTGATTGTTGAAGAAAGAACTTGAATCTCTTCGATCGAGTTGAAAGTGTCACATGTTGCCATTGAGTCCAATGTGTGAATGATCAGCGATTGTCCTATATTTTGTTTTTTGATTCCTCGTAATCACACTCGGTAGAGTGGTTTGAAATACTAACGGCGTATCTTTATCATTTTTCGTCAAAAGTAACAAATGCGAAAGTTGTAGACAACTGAATTTCAGAGTTTCCTCTTTTATGGTAAACACGGAGAAAATTTTATTGTAAGCGTTGTCATACTCGTCTAATAGGATTGACTTATGGCGGATTTCTGAGGGCTAGTACTAGAAGTATGGTAACCATTACCACACTTGTGGAAACAATTACAATACTTATAGTACCAGCCCTCAGAAATCCGCAATAAGTCAATCCTATTAGACGAGTATGACAACGCTTACAATAGTACATTGTGTATCAAGGGCGCAATCACACTCGCCAAAATAGCCTTGCGCCCGTGTTGCACAAGATTTTTTTCGCAACACCTGGTCTGCAAAAATGCCTCTTTTCAGACCGAGTGAGCGGGCGCAAAACGGAACTTTCCGCCCGAGGGCCGAAACGATCTGTTTTGCGCCGGCTCAAGAGGTATGAAAAGTGGCATTTTGCGACCGGGTGTGAGAAATAAAATTTTCTCCGTGTACCGATACAATTTCCTATACGGTAAGTATGCCAAAATACCGAGGTTTGGAATTCCATCATTTCGAGGTATAACTCCACCAATCGTACAGGGGATTCGCCGACCCTAAATTACACCTGACTCTGAAAGCGGTGAATCCCTCGGAAGCGAGCTCAAAAATCTGGAATTCGGAGAACGACAGATCCAATGTACCGTATTACACAATTCCTGAAGGGGTCCGGAGGCCGCTGAATTCGAATACCATCCCGATGCGATAGGTCAAAACGAAACATGGCGGTTTGACAGTTGACGAAGATAGTGGAATCTATCACTCGAAATCTGGAATGTGTCGAGAATATCGATAAGTTGAGTCAGGCTGATGAATGTGCAAATAAATATTATATATAGAAGTGCATGAGAAGAAATGATCGATATTGATAATTTTTTATTTTATTAATATGTCATTTTTCATTCCTGTTTTGGTAGCCCATATATGTAGGGTATACCGTAGGTAGTTTTACACAAGTAGCAATCAATTCGTAACGATAACTATGTATTCCACGATACAAGGCATATTCTTTAATCCCATTGAGTGCCGGGTGGATCCCCTAACGGTTGATCGCAAACACCTTTTTGCACGCCTCACGTTCGCGACACGAACTTATCACCCCGTAGTATCTGTTCCTATCATGAATTATTTACCTCACTCGCCACCCGGGACCTTTCGCTTCAGCAAACAGATCGCTTTTGTCCGATTTCACTATTCTGCTATACATATATTTCACAGTCTGAATCGCAGACAGGACTGACCTCAGGCATGGGGCTTTCTTGTGCAGGCATATACGTTCTGATTAACCATTGGAAGGGTATACTGCGCTTTTTCACGAATGATTTATTGTTCATAAAATCGTTCCCAGAACAATGATGGAAGTCGGTATGGCATGAACTTTTTCGTTTTTGTAACGAAGAAGAGGATAGTGCATAGTGAATGCGACTTTATTTACTTTTAGTTCATTTAAAACCCGTCCAATATACCACGAAATGATGAGAATTAGTAAATAGTTGCATTTTTCAGGCCTGCGGCCTGGGGTGAAAATGCATTTCACTATAGCGCGACAGAGTTCAATCTGTTATACGGATTTTCCTCGCTGAAAATTCAATTTCAAACGGGAACACGATTACCTTAGATCTTGTGTGAGTAGGACATGTAGCTTTGCAACTTGTCTCTCTCAGCGAGCTCTTCAACTGGATTGATCCTCTCACCAACTGCATTAGAAATCTCAACACAATCGCTGTAGATTTTACTTCCCAAATTTGCTGTCTACACACTGCTTAATTTTTTTTGTCACGAACTCTTTACTAACTTGACAGTGAGAGATCAGATAGCAGATATTGAAAAACGAATCTGAAAGAGATTACTCTCTCCAAGAAAAGTACTTTCATTCAAAGTTCACCTCACGTGAACTTTACTTGAGTTTTGGGTGAAAAAGCGTAAAGATCTCGAACTATAAGCCCGGGTGACCTGGTAACTGGTGTAAGCTGACGCGTAGAAGAGGAAAGTACTTTATATCTCATCGACAGAATATGACTTTAGAGAAGAAATAAGGGGACCAAAAATCGTTTCGCTACTCTAAAGTCTGTCCCTGGGTATATTGCACAAGCCTTGGGCGTTCCCTGACAGTAAGTATATACATAAGTCTATCACCGAACGTCTTCGCGGCGACTCCATCAATTTTTATGCTCTACGTGCCGCTCCCAACCGACGATCTGTTTGAGCTGTTATCGATGATTTCGGTCGCAGGTGTCAAGTGTGCGTTTTTGTATTTTATTGAAGTCAGGTAGTTGGCAGCTGTTATCGAGTCGCTGGCAGGTACGACGCTCTGTTCAGTCAATTCTTTGCTTTTACAAAAAATAAAACTTTCCTTTCGGTGCTTTAATTTATTTGAATAAATTGAACTTTTACACGTAATTGCGTGAAATCTCGGGGATTACTTATTGGTTCAGGGTTGAAATTAATTAAGGTGAACCAAGAGGAAAGTATTTTATAAAGTTTCCCTTTAATCCTGAAAGTTTAACGATTGTCGCAGATTTTTGAAAAAGAATTTTAGTTACCCACTTGAAATTAAAGCAAGCATCTTTCTAATTGAAAAGTCAAAATACACTGAAAATTTTATTACAATATTAACTTAATTCTTCATTACCCATTCATGACTAATGAAATAAGGATCTTTCCTCCTCTCGCGTTATAACAATTATTCACGTTTGAATGACGAGATCCTTCATGTAATTTAGTATCGGCTGTTTGAGCATTAATTGGATTTCCCATAATCCAATAACGGGTACAATAATCAGTGGAATTAAGCGCGCTGGTCATTAGAATGCAAATAGGCAAATGACCAGACGGCAAAACTGGAAAACCGAGGCCTCGCAGGAAAATGGCCATCAGGTGTCGTTAAATCCGACGATTATCGCTCCGTGGGTGCCAGGAATGATACTCATTGTGCATTTCTCCCCCCAGCTGGAAACTATAAAAAGAAATGCGTGCAATTAGAGTTTTTCAAAAGCAAAACGAAGGTACACAGAAAGGGTTCCAACAACTATGATTACAAGCATATTTACCAACACAAAGTTCAGGGTAAAGTAACGAACGAAAACATAAAAGCTTACACAGCGGTCTCCAAACTTCTGACGTCAATTTGTCAAACGTATAATCTCCGCGAAATCGCGCTGTAAAAACCCGAGCTTATCGTTCACAGGGAAAGTTGAACCCAGGTGTGAAAAATTTCAAGCTACGTCCACAACTTTCGTGGTTGGCGCTAGAATCTATTTTCATCAAGACAATTATTACATCGGCTTACAAAATTGTGACAGAACTTTTTGGCTAAATTATTTGAGCTCCTGGGTCTTGCGGCAGAAGAACACGCCCAAATTATCATTCTAGACGAAATTCTGGAAAGCAATGCGTCTTAATTTCAGGTCAGACAGGGTGGATTAAATTCATTACTTTTATCGTCGTACAAATGCACGAAAGAATGCCATTTGCGTCGAGACGATACGCGCCTTGAGAATCGAAGCAGGGTATATAATTCATTTGCGCGAATAGAATTCGGTCTTCGATTCAGGGGGTTTAGTCGGAGTCGAGTGATGCCTGGGCTGGGGGTTGAACCGAGTTCAGAAGAGGAACCCTGGCGAGAGAGTGAAACGTGAGACAGATGGCAGTGCTGTTATAATAATAAAAAAAAATCACCACCCTATAGCCTATAATTTGGCTTCGGAGACTTTTATTTGGTTTCATACGGTTTCAACTCGACTTAGGGTCGCTTAGGGCTGAAATTTTTAGTCCTTGTGACCCACCGATCGCCCCTTGTCCGTGGGGAATTGAGAAGAATTGAAGTAAACTTCTCACGATAAGAAAATCTATGAGGGTCATGTTTTACATTCACTTATTCTGCACTCGGGGTCATTTTGTTCACGAGTAAAAGACCACCACTAACAGTCGTCCTTGCGGTCTCGTTAGACTGACAATGAGCGCAGACAATGAGCTTTGTGTGCTCGTGTTATCTTTTTCTTTCGTTAAAAACAATTACGAGACAGTGCTCGCCTCAAAGCTTAAATCGTTTCCTTATAATTGTGATTGTTGAATATTTAACCTATTCATCACTGGAATTTTTTAATAATTTTTTTTTCATGTTCTGAATGCAATTATTGATCATCATGTTTCGATTTTATCTTTTTATAGCCATATTATATCCTACATGTGATTCCATCTGAGGGACTTTATTCCGGGGAAATAAAGAACGCCTTGGAATTCATCTCGCGTAAAACAAGGCTTGAATTAATATGTATAGGATGGAATTTCTAGACACCGTTATTGGAGATTCGGAGTTACCTCCGAGCTTCTTCGGATGAATTTTTGATCGTATCAATTTTTTGGCTTTTTTGAACGCCCCAAGCTTTCGCAGACCCTGCTTATCCCGAGGCTCTTTCGGCTTCCGGCCCCATCGAAAAGCTCTGCGAAACTCCTGAGGGAAATTAGCTCGTCGTAACACAGGTATTAGAGAACATTAAGTTGTAAGGGATTTGGGTCTCTGCACATTAACCTCAGTGGCCACAATGATTATCATTATCACAGTCCGAACTCCGATCGTGTCGATGATATTGCGAAGACTTGGATCATTTTCTACGACATCACTGAACTTGAGTCTTGAAACGCAATGGAGAAAGAATGTTCCAAAATTCGTGGCGATGATTTTCAGCAGCTTGTGTTTTTCGAATTTTGTCAAATTCATTTTCACTACGTAGTAGAAATGGCGTTTCATCTGTATTTAACATTTCTGGTCTGGAAATCATTGCTCAGATTTTTTCAACTTTTTCAGAACATTTCCAAGAAGATGAGGTACATCCTTAATTATTGTATTCGGTGAGGTGCGCATGTACCATTCAGAAAGATTCTCTTTCCGTACTTTCGCTTTTATTCCGTGAAAAATCGGGCGCAGAAAGAACAGCGATTCGCCCCTTGCTCCTTGTGGATGAAATATGCGGGGAGGAGTGGGTGTTTGAAGCTGCGTGGTGAATCGGGGTGGCTCCAATCGATTAGGAATCCAGTTGAAGGAGATGCTGGGCCAAAGTTGACAGTTGATGATCAGAAAAGGAGATAAACGAAATGAATAACGGAATGTCAAGGTAGAGAACAGCGCGACGGGGAGGAGGAGCTTTTTTGTCGAGTAGACAAAGAAAAGGGTTGCCACTCGATGTCTCTTTCTAAAACTCGGAATCCAATACTTTCGCGAGAGTCGCGAAAATCCTTTGCGATTTAACAGTGAGTTTCGAAACTTCATTACGTTATACCTCAAAGCCACTGTCTGGCCAAGCTCGTAAAGTTGAATTCTCAGCCGACTGTATCGTCGACGGTAAGAAAGTAAAAGACATTTCATAAAGGAAATGGTTCCAATAGATTTGCACAATAACAAGCAGGAATTATTCGAGCTTCCTGAGTCCTGATCTTAGACTACGAGAAAATCGTCGAGCTTTTCGGTCAGGTCTTGGCTCATATCAATCAGGAAATGGGCTCTCAGAAATAGAGGGTTATCACAGGGCTCTGTCGACGCCAAAGGGTTCAAGTGTCAAGAACATCCAAGACGTTAGACATTTTAGGTATCGTCATTTTCGCTTCACTTCAGATTCCTGACGTACCCAGGCCCAACCGCCCTCACCATCTTGAAAGAAAAACCTTTTTTACCGTGGTACTCCTCCCCATTCTGGGATACATGAAAGAGAATTACTGCTACTCACTTTATGGCAGAGGACTGCCAAATTGATATTGTGATGTAGCAGATTACGACGGTGACACGAAATCCGACGAAATGAACAAGCTGTTGCGAATGATCGTGTGATGCCACTAGCCAAACAAAATTTCCGGGAAACACTTAAACTACATTACAAACAAAATCCACTCGCATTCCGGTACCAAGTTTCCAAGTGTTCTTGTGTACATTCATAAAGAACAAAGACGAATGTTCAGTCGAGTCGGCATCCCTCTGGCAATGCTGAGTTCGAACTAACTGTTGCTCCGAGTACGGTCAATGTGCTGATGAATGAAGCGGAGGTAGTACAAAACGCTGAGATTCATTGTTCACGGTTCTTACGGTGCATAGAATATATCAACCCATATGCAGCCGCAGGGAGAGTCGTGTTCTCAATTGCCACTATCTCAAAGAAGGGATATTGTCTTTTAGAATGGTAATATTTTGCGGATCAAATATGTGGACCCCCGAGATAAGCCGTCGTAAAAATATCATCTCGACGATATGAGAAGGGCGATGCTCGCTTTTGTCACGTTGAAAAATGGTCACTTCGTGTTCCTATCATATGCCATGATTTTCTCAGTTGCGTCACTTTGCAGCATATGCGATGTGTTTTTGCAGTGATTTCAACTGTATATTACGTTCCATTGCTGGTTACCACCTTCATTATTCTTCTAATTTTATTATTGCTAATAATTGCCATGATCACTATAACCAACAATTTCTTCACTACTGCTGATCAGGTTACAGTCCGAAAGCGGCCATAATATCTAAATCGACCGCTACTTCACATTTTACACTTTTCTCATTTTTCTCCAAGTGCGATGACCTTCGACGACGATGTTTCATGCGATCTTATGCGTTTAAAACTGACAGAAAAGTATTTCGGCGCGCATCTCGAATCTTCTTCATTCGTAAGCTTAAGGTACCTTCCGAAACTCCAGAAACTCCCAGAGGGTCCTATTCGCCTTTTGGCATGCGAGGATCGCGTCCGTCTTCCAGGAAGCATGGCTGTGAGGATAATTGGAACAAATTGTTTGTTCCTGACCAAGTGAAAAGCGAGGAATCGACGAACTGAATTTAAACTGACTATCGGACCGAGTTCCATTTCAGCGGGCATCTTTCAGGAGAGCCTTTTGACCCCGTATCGATTATTATTCCTAGTTCTTTGCACTTTCAGTTTATTTTTCGTAGAGAGTCATGTTGCAAATTCAAACATGGAATCACGTAATCGTACAGAAGCTCGTCAGTTGTCGACAATCAGGATTACTCATATCTTGCGTAATCTAAACACTACAAACACTGTAAGCGTCTAGGGCCTGCAGGTTAACCGAGCAGCTAGCAACAAGTGGCTGTCACTCCGTTCTCTATGTGAGCAGACGGAGTAGCCGTGCATGCATTAATTACACCTGCTTAGACCCTAAGTAACCCCGACCTGGTCCTGCGTGGGCCTTGGTACAAATGACTCGGAAACACACGAGTTAAGGCGGCTGTGATCAACCGTGTGTCGAGTCAACTGCTCAAATTAGATTCAATTCACCCTTTCCCTTGCAGCGATCCTCCACAATTCTATTCAAATATTTTTACGGCACAGGCATTAAAAAGTCACTTTTTGACGCCTGTTTTCTTTCCGGCAAATGGCACTTTATACCGCTAAGTTCAAAGTTGCGGTATAAAGTCTTTATTCCGCAACTTTGATGCGCAGTTTGAAGTGCGCATGTCCAAGTTGCGGAATAAAGTCTTTATACCGCAGGTTACCCCCTCTCTACTACCTTTTACAGCAGCTCCTATACGCAGTTCGTGCGGAACTCAACTGGCGTCAAAGTGACTATTAATGCCTTTTCCGTAAAAAATATTGTATGGGGCGCGCGCAGAAAGAAACTGTTCAGCAAGGTTACGTTTTCGCCAGGTAAACCCAACGGCTCGTACGAAAAACATAACCTTGCCGAATAAACAGTACTTTCGGCGCATGCCACATAAATATCTATTCTCTCAACTCAAATACAGACGCAGATCGCTTGAAACATATCGCTATGGTCGTTCTGTATCCTCGGCATTGGCAGAGACCGACAAAGCGAGTAACTGCAGTTGACGGTATAATTAAAACATCTATTGTCTCGCCCTCTTTTATAGGGAGGTCTCGTTTCGTTATAATATTTTCATCGCAATTTATACGATCCGTAATCAGTGAATCCGACATCTACTTTGAACGATCGAGGACGCCCGACGTTCAAAGCTGAAACTCGCTTACGTCGAACTCCCCAGATTCATCGTCGGCAAGAATCCCCGCCGAAGCATGAACTCGCTGTTATGCACGGTAATTGCATTCTCGAATACAGCGAGGTTATCCAGTCTGTTAAGCTAGTTTCAAAGTGATGATCCAAAGCAGTATTGGCCGGGGACCGTTGAAACGGACAACGCTGTTGTCCTCTTGTTGCACCAGCAGCTGTCTTGACGGCACCTCTCTCCCATTTCCTCTTCCTCAGTTTAGCCACGTATTGTCCAAGCTTTGCCAGCTTGCAAAGTAAACACTGGGTACCTAATCCCAAGCGATTCTCTCAACGCCGTTGAAAGTGCTGATTGATGCATAGCGACATCGAAGTCTTAAACCCAGATTGTATTGAAATTTGGCAAGTGACAATGAAAATCGTATTCCGTTTGGTGGCGTAAACAATAGTCTGGAACATGATTTGAGAACAATTGGGATGCTCCTGCCCTCAGATATTTGTTCGAGTCACATCATTTCAAAGATAAACAAACTTCGATATTATATCTTATAACTCACCATAATTTTCTATTATAAGTTCTTCTTGTTTTCCAGACATACTGGAGTACCTCGGCGCAAGTGGCTTAACACTTCAAAGTTATACATATAATACAGCTAAGCTTTGCATTCTCTTTGTGAATTTCAGAGTCGACTGTTCCCATTGCAAAGTCATATCGCAAGTTTTTCTTATGAATTTTTTCTCACGGTCCATGTCTATCCCGCTGTAACTGCAGTCAAAAAATCGTCCAAACTCTTATCGGACGACGAGCCACCCACGAAGATGGTCCAAGTGCTTAGGCCTGACGTAAACATTTACACATGTTTGGGCTCTGGGGCTAGGAGTGCCACTGTCGAAGGGCAACCAGTTCCCGCTCCTACACACGTATTTAGAAGCTGTGAGACTTTATTTTGGCTACAGGGATGGACTGGAATGGAGACAGTCATGTTTAAAAAGAAAAAGCTGTTTATGCATTACGGGAGATATAACGGTCGTCGAGAAATTTGAATACTAACTATCGGACTGACTGCAATCTAAATCGACTTTTCGAATCCATGGATTATAGAAATTCTAATACAACCTACAATCCGTATTAATTCTGGTGCAACGAGGAAGTAAACTTGGTCTGTTCAGTCGGAAGGCGAGTGTGCATGCGAGACGAAGACAAGTATTGCAGAGGTTAGGTGACATTGGACTGTGAATGCCCATGCGTGGTCTCGATCTGACAAGGAGAGTATCAGGCCTCCGGGTCACGGATTTCGGTGAAACTTGCTGGGTTGTTTCTTCGGCCCAAAATATGAGGCCCCTGATGCTTAGTTTCATCTAATGGGCCTTTCTTCAATCCATTCGTGATTGATCAAATCAGCAGTTTAATCAGCACAACGTCATGGCAAATGTAATCTATGGTGAAATTTTGCCTCTAATATTCATTTTCAATGTAGATTCGTGCAGATTCAATGATAGGGTCTCATAAAGTCAAGGATAAACGGATTATTCTGCAGTGTCAGTGGATAACCCATGCATTTTCGCTGTTATAATGTATAGTAAATCAAGTGAAGAAAGGCCCATTAGATGAAACTAAGCATCAGGGGCCTCATATTTTGGGCCGAAGAAACAACCCAGCAAGTTTCACCGAAATCCGTGACCCGGAGGCCTGATACTCTCCTTGTGAGTACAATGCATGTTGACCAAATTTCAGTCCGAGGAGTCAAAGGTATACTTTTCTGTACTATGCGCATGCGCATACCCACCTAACTCCCACTGTCGTGGAGATTACTAATTTCTGTCCCGAAAACTATTATCGAGAAACGCGTGAATCATGATAGTCGCGTTCTGTAAAGTACTTTCAATCAATTGTTTTACAAATTCTCTTTTGTCTGCTCTGACCTCTTTCGGTGTCAATGCCATGAGACTCATCAATGAAGAAAATGTGTCATGTGATTAGAATATCAGTACTAAAGTATTTCACTTGGATATTTCGCCATACCCCTTGGGGATCGTAACTCGTAACAAAAAGTGTATGAAATCACATGAAAATACTCAGAAAATTCGCAAAATCAATTTGAAATCAGTATAATATGTTGAAGAATGAGTTATCAAGTTTGTATAATGAGTGAGCTCGGGTA